>PVKN010003463.1:0-37185 GCA_004027915.1 Capromys pilorides
AACACCCTGTAGACCCTCCCCTAAAAATACACACACACACACACACACACACACACACACACACACACACACACGAAAAAAACCAAAAAGAGAGAAAAAGGAGAGGGAAGACAGCAAGAGCTGCTCAGCTCTCAGGACGGCGAAATCCACATAGACTTGTCCCTGCACTCACCTTGGGACACCAGGTACGGGGGACTGATGACAGCGTCCATAGTCTCCTCCACCTCACAAAAGGGGTTCTCCTCAAAGATCAGGGTGTAGAGTGTGACACCCAGAGACCACATCTCCAGCTCTGGCCCTCGGTAGCTGTCAGGAGAGGAAAGATCACCTCAGGGCCTCTGGTGTCCAGCACCATTCTCACTCAGCCCCACCGTGACTCTGGCCTCCCCAGCCAGCCATGGACTCTCAATGGACTACAGATCTCAATAGCTACTCAGGTCCGCCTGGGACAGTGGCCTCAGTGGCTCAGGGATCCCTGTCATCTGGGGGAGCTGGGCTTCCTGCAGGAACTGTGAAGACAGAATGAAGACAACAAGTCACCCAGCCTCCTGGGGTGGCAGGAGCCCCCCACAGTGTCAGGAAAGGTTGTGCAGCTGGAGCAGGAGAGAACGAGCATGGCCGAGTGTGGCACCAGCCAAGGACAGGCAGGCTGGAAGTGGCTGCCAAGGAGCAAGACTGGGGGGAGGTCGGGGCGTGGTGTACTGCCCGTCATCGTGACCCTCAGCCAAGCCGCAGCTCTTCGGTGAATAGCCTGCATCCTCACATCCAGCAAGACAGTATCATCCTCAGCTGCAGGGGAGAGCAGTGAGGCGGCTCATCCAGGGCTGCCAGTGTGCTATGTCACCTGACCAGAGACTCCTCAGGCAAGCAGTAGCTGGGCCTGTAGCCCCAGGTGGACACGGGTGCCCACTGCTGCCACGGAGGGCAGGAAACTGAGTTGCAATTGAGCAAGAAAATCAAGTCAGCCTGTGTCTGTGTCACTTCTGCTTTGTAAAGCAAGATTTCTACATGTTGAAGAGAAAGACCCACTGGAGCACACAGCGGTCGGGCAGCTCTTTCTACAAAGGGATAGATAGTAAATGTTTAGGCCTGTGGGGCTGGGCCCTGTGGTCTGTGCCAGCTCCTCAGCTTTGTCGTGGTGGCAGAAAGCAGCCTCGGACAGGAGAAGAGCAAAGGAAGACGCATTCCACTGCCCATGTTCACAGCCATGAGCCCCACAAGAGCTGACAGGGGTGCAGCACCAGCCTCTACCAACAGCTGGGTGAGGTGGCATACAGATGTACAACAGTTACTCCCAAAGCTGAGGTAGAAAGATCTTGACTTAAGAGTTCAGCCTAAGCAACAGAGTAAGACTCCTTTCTCTGAAAAAACAACAAAAGTTCCTGTAAGAAAGCCCCATGCCCGGTCAGATGGGGAGAGGACGGCAGAGGGATAAGGAGCTCACAAGTTCCTGGCCCAGAAGCCATGACCAGTGCTGATGCTTGGGTTGCTGAGGGGAGGGACCTGTGACAGGCAGGATGGGGAGGCCACTGAGCTGCTAGAGAGCTGACCCAGGGCAGCAGGACTGGTCTTGAAACACCTGTCGTGGGCCAGCAGGCAGTGGACACAGCTACCCTCCAACACCAACAGCCACTGCAGAAGAGGGCAGAGCTGCCCACACTCACGGGGTACCAGGGGAACCCTGCAGCTCTGAAGAACCCCAAGGCTCTGCTTAGCCATGCCCCAGTGCATCTTCCTTCCTGTGGGGGCCCTGAGCACAGAGGACCTGGGCCTGAGGCAAGGTTTACTCCGCAGCTGGCATCGCCCATGGGAAGTCTGGAGCAGACTAAGCACTGGATTTTCGGGTGCTGGCATTTCCTGGCTCCCAGACGAAGGACCTCATTTGGGCTCTGGCCCCTCTCCCACCCTCCCAGGTACCAAGCAGTTTCTCATGAGAGCTAAGACCCAGTACAGGAATCACAGGGGCTTCAGGCAGAGCCTGCACTCCTGTCATCAGAACCAACAAACCAGCTTGGGAACTCTCTTCTTGTACAGTGTCTTCATTTTCGCCTATCACATTTCCCTAACTTTCTGGTATGGCAAAATCCAAACATAAACAAAAATTGAGAAAATAATAGAATAAACCAGACCAGTGTCTCCTGTCTGGCTTTCTGAGGCCAATCTTACTTTGCCTGTTTCACTACTTTTCTCCAAGGCATTCCATGTATCACTCAACACCTTCACGACAAAGAGGCACAAGCTGAAACTGTCTTATCCCAGAATCAAACCAGTGGGGCCAGCGGGAATGGGAACAGGTAATAGACATGTGCTACATACGGGTTTCCCATGAGAACTTCGGGGGCGCAGTACTCAATTGTCCCGCAGAAAGTGTAAAATAATTTGCCCCTTTCCAAGTAGGCAGCAGAGCCAAAGTCGATCAGCTTGATGGTGAAGTCCTCCGCAATAGCAATGTTCTCGTCCTTGATGTCCCGATGAATGATACCTTTCGAGCGCAGGTACCCCACTGCGGACACCAGCTGGAACCAGAGCCAGAGCGGGCTTTTCAAAGAGCAGTAAGTAAAACATGCATCTGAAATAAACAATATTCTTTTGTCCTCCATAAAAGAAAGGATTATTTTTTCTGTCCTAAACATGCCAAGAGTACTGTCAAAACACTATCAACTTTTCTGTTTAGCCTGTTATTCTGATTACTACTGTGTATTAATTTTTTTAACTTAAAATAAAGAACAATGACAGCAGCTGGGCGTAGTGGCGCATGCCTATAATCCCAGCACTGGGGAAGTTGAGACAGGACTGCTACAAGTTCAAGACCAGCCTGGGGGCTATGAAAGTGAGCACAAGGTCGGCCCAAACTGCAGGGCAACACCCTATTTCAAAAAAAAGAGAGAAAAGAAAAAGAAAAAAGCAGACATTTTCTGGTGCCCAAGTCCGATCTGATTAAAAACCAACAGGCAAAGGCCAGTCTGATAGCTCAGCAGACTAGAGTGCCTGCTCAGGCAGAGCACAGAGGCCAGCGGGCCCGCCCTTCCACAGGGTGCGCCAAGACAGCAAGGGAGGCTGGGCGTGGTCGAGCAGGCCTGTAATCCCAGCACTTGGGAGGGTGAAAACAGGAGAATCACAACAAATCCCATCTCCCTGGTGAGACCCTGTAGACCCTGTCCTAAATACGGGAGAAAAAAACAAACAACGGGCAGTTCCATAAACATCTCAGATGAAGAACCAGATAGGGCAAAAGCAGACACTGAGAAACCCATGGAGGTTAGCGTGGGCTGGGGGTGGAGAGGTGCCACCAGCAGGCGCCACAGATAGGCACGAGGAGGCAAGCACAGAGCTGGGGGCAGCATGGGTGCGACACTCCTGCTACAGGGCTCAGCGCTTCTGAGAAGGGCAGAGTGCAGGGTCGGCCATCCTTCCGCAGCACGCACCTCCGCCACGAGGCATGCCCACTCCCCCCATGCTGTCTACCTGCCCGCTCTGGAACTCCAGGAGGGTCCACCAAGTCAGCCCTGCCCCCACGCAAGGAAGACACAGGTGTCTGTAGCATAGCTGGGTCACCCGCCGGGCAACTCAACTCGGGGATCTCAGGGATGAAGGCAATCAGTTTGATCTTTGAGACAACTTTGTATTTAGAAACAAATCAGAAGCAATGGCTAATGGCAGGTGAGCTAAGTTCACCCAATTAACTTACTTTTAACTTCAAAAATGAATATTTATATACATATACGAGAAAAACTATGCTCACCTGCATGTTTACATTTGCACAGATCTACATGTGCACATTCATATATACCTCCATATACACATATGAATATACCTGTACATGTTTCAGATATATAAACATACCTAAACACACATGTACACATACTAGACATATTCATAGCAGAACCAGTCAGGAGACAGAAATCACACTTCAGTCACAACAGGGGAAAAAAATAAACGAGGCTGGGGAGACAGCTCAGCAGCATAAGCGCCTGCCTGGCAAGCACAAGGTCCGGAGTTTGATCCCTGGTACCACATGCCATGCCGCTACAGAACCAGCTGTGGTGGCACACACCTATAGTCCTAGCGCTGGGGAGGCTGAGGCAGGAGGATCACTATGAGTCTGAGCTGCATAGCAAGACCCAAAATAAAAAACGGAAGTCGCAGTGAGTTGTGCTCACTGTGGTGCCCTGCCCAGAAGAAAAGCCATCCCTCTTGCAGCCCTGCCCTGCCCTGCCCGGACCCATGGGGGTACCCAGGAGAGCCATTCGTGAACCCTGCTGAGCAGGCCTGATGGGCAAGGGCTGAGAGGTGATATGCTGGCCACCAGTACCGCTTACATGTATGCATATAAAAATATAGGTCTGTATTTGCATGTAACAACACAGGTATGTATTTGCACAGGGGCCACAGAAGCTTTTGCTCCAATTTTAACATATAAAACACCATAAACTGGGTGTGGTGGCACGAGACCAACGAATCCCTACACTGAGCAACTTAACAGCTTAGTAAGATTCTGTCTCAAATAAAAAAAGTAAGGTGGGATATTGAAGTACATTGCGCAAAGGAACTCAATCCTCAGTACCGCGAGGAATGAAACCGGAGAGCACTGTGTCACCTGCCCAGAGTACCTGGGAGGGAGCCGCTGTCAGCAGTAGGCTCCTGAGGTCGCTGCACAGATTTTCTGCACACAAGGTTTCAGGTACAAATCTGCCACAAACTGAAGCAGACAAATACATAACCCTCCAACAGGAAGAGGGAGAAAGACGACATATTTCCAGCATGACCATGAAGCCTAAAACTCCAAAAGGAGGTGTCTGAGAACCTCAACTTCAGAAATCTAGTAACTTCTGGAAGTTAACACCCCTCCTCTGGAGGGGAGAAGTTAGGCTTGGAACCTGCAAAGGGCATGCTGAACTGTTTACACAGTCCCTCTCTGGAATTTTTCCCCCCTTGCCAGAGAGTGGGAACAGTCTATGTGGAGCCACCCCTCCTTCCAACTCAGAGTGACAACTACGGTGCCCTCCCACTCTCCCTCTTCTAGGGTGCCTCTCCGTCCTCCTGATCACTCTCCCATCCCAATACATATCAATGGACAGGGCCAATACATAGCTAGACACAAAACAGATCAAGTCCAATACCTAGTACAAAATGAGACTGCCTAGCCTCACCTTGCTGAAGAAGTCACGGCACGTACGCGGCGCCACGTGCCTACCTCAGGGGCTCTCTCTGGTTCAGCCCTGACCCATACTGTGCAGTACAACAGTGATCCAACTACGCAGACCACACGACGGAGGAGAGCAGTGATTTCCCCCAAAGTCTGAAGAGGAAAACTAAGACCAAAATCACAGAGCTAACAGCTCAGGGACAAATGTGTTGGTTAACACTTACAACTGATGGGCCAGGGACATAGCTCAGCAGCCTAAGTGCCTGCCTGGCAAGCACAGGATCCCGAGTTCAACCTCCAATACCACAAACAAAACAAAACAAAAAAACTTGTAACTGATATAGCTATTGTACTTATATAAATAAATCTTCATCACAAGACACACTTCTCTGCTCGGTGCAGTGCACAATATCCGGTCCGAGCCTCACTTTCCTCTTCTCAAAGTATCTCACCTGTCAGATCGCAAAGCTGAAGGCGAGATCCACCCACAGACCCGGGCCTGCACCACTGTCTGTGCCGCCCCTGGCCGAGCACCCAAGGCCTCATCCACTCTGCATAGCACCAGCCCGACTCACCTGCCGGAAAATGTAGCTGGCCAGGGGCTCATCCAGGCTGGGGTGCTGGTCGATGAAGGCAAAGAGGTCCAGGCCGGAGCCATGCTTCTCCATCACCAGCTGGAAGAACCCTTGGTTTTCAAACACATCCACCATCTGAAAAAGACGGTGGCATGTCTGGCTCGGCTGAAATGGCTTTAGCCAGCAAATTATGCAAATTTTTCGGGGCACAGTTACACAGGAAACCACCATCTACCTTGATGATGTTGGAATGTTCCACGCTAGACAGAATCGCAATCTCTAAAGTGACTTTTCCAAGTCTAGGGTCCTCAATCCAACAATCCCCCAACACCTTTTCCTTCTTAATAAACTTCACCACCACCTACAAGGGGAAGGATAAAAATAGAACGAGTCCTGACACACCCCCAGTTCCCCCGAGTCATGGACCCAGAACGCACATCCCAACAGCACCCGAGGGAAGGGCAGTAAGCTCCGAGGCTCACCAGGGAGAGGCACACACAGACATTCACTGCACCCTGAAGGGCACCACCACAGAGCAAGCGCAGGCCTCACACAGTCAGGAGCTATATACAGGGCACCCGGGGGCCAGGAAGGACAGACATCTGTTGGTTGCTGTGCCGCTTTGTTTGATGGGAACATTTTTCCAGTTGAGCAGAGCTCGAAGTTCAGTGTCAAACTGAGCTTGCAGTGCCCATGAGGTATTGGCAGGGCATGTGGGCAGCAGGAGAGTGGCACACAGCCTGTGCTCAGAGAGCAGGGACAGGAGGCAGGAGCCTCGGCACAGCCTGCCACAGCTCAAGCGCCTGAGGGCAGGAGCAAGGTGCGAATCTGAGACACAACAGGACTGCTGTGTGGATGTCAAGCAAGTACCTGGCCAGAAGCACCCTCCTTGAAACCAGAAACTGCCCATGTGCCAGGCTGAGCCCTCAATATTCCCTTCCCAGTGACATCCCGGACTCCAAGAGCCAGGGATCCAAAGCCGGGGCCGCTCCTCCAAGCCTCTGAGCACCTCCTTATTTTGTTCCTTGTCCACAGCAATCCATACGAAGCCAAAGGCTCCGCTGCCGAGGGGGCGCACGGTGCTGTACTTTTGTGAGTACCTGCCCTCACACGCAGCCAGCCCCTCCAGATCCACGGGCATGGGGGCCTCCTCGGCCCAAGGCTTGGCTCTGAGCATCTGAGACGCAAAGGAAGATCCATGGTCACACTCAGCATGCATCAGAGGATAGATGGGACATCGTTACCCCATCCCCAGCACAGCAGCACCCCTCCCGTGCTGCCTCCCCGTGCAGCACCCACAGGGAGCTGCCCAGGGCATGTTCCAGGGCCCCACTGTGCACACAGTTCTTATGCAGACTCAAAGTCCTGCGGCTGCCTTACCCTCACATGGGACTCTAGAGGCAGTGCCACAAAGCCACAAACTCCTCCCATCCTGGCAGAGACAGCAATGCCAGTGAGAAAAGCTGGTGCACTGGGGGCACAGGGACATGGCCTGAGCGACCCGACACCCACCTCCCCAAGCCCAGATCCTGGGGGCTCAGGTATGGAGTGGGTGGAGCTAGGCAGGCTGGCAAGAAGCAGGCGGGTCCTGGTGGCTGAGTCTCGGTGGCTATGCAGCAGGTCCTTCACCAGCCAGCAGCAGAACAGGCTTGCGGAGCCCTGGAGCTCGACCCGCTTCACCTCAAAGCGTATACCTGGGGACGAGAGGTGTGAAGGCACCGCCCTGCCCCTGACCCCGCACGGTGACAGTGCTAAGACTCGAAAGCCTGCCACCCTGAACAGCCTGAGGACTACCCAGCAGCCCTGGACAAGGGAGAGAAAAGCCCCAAACACCAGGAGGGAAACCACCATCAGAGGGCTGCTCAGCCAGGAGCCAAGAGCCAAGGATGCCTGCAGGAAGCCAAGCCACCACAGCTCAGAAAAGCCAGGAGACAGCAGCCCTCCACTGTAAGTCAAGAACTACTGAAGGGGCTGGGGAGATAGTACCGCGGCACAAGTGCCTGCCTGGCAAGTGCAAGGTCGTGAGTTCCAACCCTGGTCCCGCAAAAAAAAAAAAAAAAACTACTGGAACCTGAGCAGCTGTGTCATGGCTATTCACAGAGATGCATACCGCCGTAGCTACACTCAGCCATATTCACCTTGAACCACCCACCTGTACACCATCGTGAGACACTAGTACTTCTGTGGAAGTGTACCTGCATCTTCACAGAGCTGCCTAGGTATATGGGGTCTGCTTTATTGGCAGAGGACTTATAGCTAATTTTATTTTCTTACTCATGTTTTGTAATAGTTACACAAATAAGATTACCTATGTAATTTTTTTAATTTAGGAAAAGAACCATAGCATTAAACAGTTCAAAATCAGTGATGTGGAAACAGCTGGCCAAAATAACAAGGCCCTGTTAAGAAATGAGACGAGTGGGCCAGCCAGATAGCTCAGCAGATTAAAGTGCCTGCTTAGGGAGGTGCAGGGACGAGGGTTTGATCCCCAGTGTGTCATACCAGCCCCACCCCCAGGGTGCACTGAGATGGTGACTGAGACCAGTGGTGCGTGCCTATAATCCCAGTGCTTGGAAGGCTGAAAATAAGAGGATCACTACGAGTCTGATCTGTATTATGAGACCCTGTGTGCCCTGTACCAAATACATTAAAAAAAAAAAAAAAAAAAGAAATGAGAAGAGTAAGCCAGGTGTGGTGGTACATGCCTGTAATCTCAGTATTCAGAAGGCTGAGATAGGAAGATCATTGCAAATTCAAGACCAGCATGGGCTACAATGTGAGCTCAAGGCCAGCTTAAACTACATAGTGAGACACTGTCTCAAAAGGAGAGAGAGAGAGAGAGAGAGAGAGAGAGAGAGAGAGAGAGAGAGAGAGAGAGAGAAGAGGAGGAGGAGAGGAGGAGAGGAGAGGAGGCAGACAACACTAACCTGGGTCTCATACTCTGCACAGAGTGGGCTTTGGGGGAGACCCAAGCAGCCTTGCACCAAAAGCACCTGATGGGCAATTTAACAGCAATCCTGGCTTCTCAGCATGACCTAGGGGGACCCCAGCATCATACCACCCAGCATTTCTGAGCCTCCTCCCTGGCTGCCATACAGAATGGTCTGAGAGGCAGGAACAACATGTGATCCTTTAACGAAGCCATTCAGTGGCAGAGCCCCTGCAGAACTCAGGGCTAGGGCATCCTGACCCTGCTGTGCTGAGCCCTTGGGGCCACATGCCCTCCCCCAGGGCCAGGAACATACTCAGCTGCAAGCCATCTCGGTGATAGCAGCTCCCCGAGTAGGTGCCCTCCTTGATCTCCTGACATGGGCTAGCAGCCCCAGGCATCACAGGGGTAGAAGTGACCCAGGCACTCAGCCTTGGGTCCTCTGCAGATGGCCATGCATCCTCGTGACAGGCACCGGCAGTGGGAAGGACACAGTCTGGGCCTTCTGGGCCTTCTGGGCTACCGGCCTCATAATGTTCAGAAGACAAGTACATCTGAGGCACTTCTGTTGGGTCATGCTCCGGGCAGCTCTCCTGGGACCCTCGGCCTTCCCCAAGGTTGAAATAGGTGCCAGTCAGTAGTGACCGCTCTCTGTCACCCAGAGCACCTGGCCTCTGCGTGTGGAGCACACCCACGTCGAAATCAGAGCTCACTGCCGAAGGAGAGGGTGTCGCCCCAAGTTCGGATGTGGTGCAGGAACAACTGGAGGAAGTTCCATCTGTGTCATCACTGAGAAGGAGCTCCCTGAAGTTCCAGGAGCAGGAGTTCACAGCAGTCTCCCGGGCTTCCGCTGCCTCGAGGACACCAGGGAGGTCGGTGGCCAAGGCATAGCAGGCAGAGGAGCTGCCCAGGTGGTTGCCAGACAGATCCCTGCCCCCCAGGCAGCTGGCCAGGGAGGCACTGTAGGGTTGGTGCCCTGCGGGGACAGGCTCCAGGCGGGAGATGCCCAGAGCTCTCTCGGAGCTCAGCCTGGAGAGCGACTCCTTAACCAAGCACGTCTGCAGCTCCTCATGACTGGCTCTTCCTCCTGGCCAGGGCTCGTCCAGAGTAGGTGTCCCAAGAGAGACGCAGGCTGCCCCTGAGGGGCTGGGCGCTGAGTCTGGGCTCAGCGGCTGCAGGAGCCACTCACTCCTGTAATGGGGGCAGTAGGTCAGGAGGGCCCCTCCTGCTGGCGGCCCTGCAGCACGGGGCTCAGGCCTGGTGGCACCCCCCAGAGCCCGCCGAGCCTCCTGATGGAGGCCCCACATTCCCACATCACTGCTCCTGTGCTCGGGTGGGACTGGAGAACCAGAATCTTCACAGGAAACGAAAGGTTTTATGTCCGCCTGTTCAAACCTGCTTCCTCCCAGAAGATCGCGCATGCGGATCCGCGCTGTTGCAGGCTCCGCCCTTCCCAAAGCAGGGCCCTGCGGGTCTCTGAGCAGGCACCCCACACCAAGGGCTGGAGGACTTCCCTTTCGGCTGTTCGGAGGATCCGTGGGCACCACCCACTCTCCATGGGTGGGTGGGCTGTCCTCTGAGACATCCTGCTGGTTCTCAGACGGTGACTGCTTCTCATGGGCTGGCACATGCCCCTCTGCAGTACTCTGCTGGGCTGCAGGTAACGGTCGTTTGTCCTGGGCTAGTGGGTGCCCCTCTGGGACACTGTCTGCCCTAGGAATAGGGATTCAGATGACAATGTCATTAGTAGCCACAGAAGAGCCAACAGGAGAAACCACATCTTTGGCCAGGAATACAGCTCAGTGGCACAGTGCCTGCCTTGCAAGCCTAAGGTCCTGAGTTCGATTCTCAGTCCCCCCGCCTACCCCCCCCCCCACCCCACCCCACCCCCGCCAAAACAAGAAGCCATACCTACTCTCTCTGTATTAGAGACAAGTACAAACCATGTCACCACAAATATGAAACAGAAAACTAAATTTTTTTTTTTGTCTTTTTGAGACAGGGTCTCACTATGCAGTTCAGGCTGGCCTTGAGTTCACTTTTGTAGCCCAGGCTGGTCTCGAACTCACACAGATCCTCCTGCCTCAGCCTCCCAAGTGCTGGGATTACAGGCGTGTGCCACCACACCCAGCAGAAAACTAAATTTTATAACCCAGTTAAAAAACAACACCTTGCCAACATTTTCCATCAAATCCACAACAGCCACAGATATCTCAGCAGGTGCTACCAGAAGCCCACACTGCGCTACCCACCTGGGTATCGACAGGCCTCCTACTGGCCGCGCCTCAAAGTGCGCCACCAGCAGCTGCGCTGGTGCTGAAGAGACTCGGTCCTGAGGGTGTGCTGCGGGTTGGCTCGAATTAAACCGGGCGGCCCTCCCCACCCCCTTCCTGTCTGCTGACGCGCTCACAGCAGGGACAGCCAGGGGCCAAGGCTGTACATTGTCCCAACCACACCCCGCAGGCAGACCAGAAGAAGCTGGAGACTCAAGGTAGATAACGGAAGCACCTGCCATAGGCCAGAGCAGTGGTGCCATCCAGAAGGTCCTGGATCTTGGGAGAACCATCAGACGGGGCAAGCACACGGGTTCCACACACAGGCTAACACGCATGGAGAGCCAGCCTTGATACAAGAACACAGGCAGCACACGTGCATGCGCAGGCATGCTGCACACACGTTTACATGCAACCACATAGGACGGCAGGCCTGGAAGGCACTAGCTGCACAGCCGCGTCCTCAGGAAAGAGGACTGGATCTGGTGGTCTGGACAGGATCAAGGGGAATCTCACTTTACCAGTGTTCTGTGCTCCAAAATACGTCTGTGTAGTTTAAAAACAATTTCACAGGGCCAGCCAGGTAACTCAGTAGATTAAAGCGCCTGCTTAGGCAGACAAAGGGACTGGGATTCGATCCGCAGTCTGCCATGCTGGCCCCGTTCTTGAGGGGAGCTGAGGTAGCGATTGAGACTGGGTGTGGTGGTGCAGGCCTGTAACCCCAGAGCTTGGGAGGCTGAAAACAGGAGGACCACTACGAGTCCAATCTGTGCCGTGAGACCCTGTAGGCCCTGTGCTAAATACATCTTTAAAAAATTCACAACGATGAGCTGAAAATGATAATAATGTGGGTAAACAGCAGAACAGGGAATGGAAGAGGCACACGGTGCCCAGGGACCAGGGTGTGGGGCACGAGGGCACCTGCAGAGCAGGAGGTCACCGGTGCCTGTGGGGGTGGCACAGGAAGGCATGTGTGGCATGCACATAAAAACAATGTTTTAAGGGGACGGCGAGATGGCTCGGTGGTCTAAAGCGCCTGCTTAGAAAAGCTTAGGCAACCTTAGGGCCCGCGGTTCGATCCCCGGAACCACATGCTGCGCCAGCCCCGCCCCAGGGCAGGCTGAGCCACCATAACATGAATGAGTGAATGGATGAATAAATAAATAAATAACTTTTAAAAAAAATTTTTTAAAAGGGCAAACTGGGATGAAACACACAATACTAGCACAGCAGGACAATGCTGACAGAATGAATGAGCTTCTGATCCCCATTTTTCCAAATTTTCTAACGTACACATCCCATACTCTAAATAGTACACTTGTACTTTACTTAAAATGTAGGAAGAGAACAGCGTCAAATGAGTTTACAGAGCCAGTAGCAGCTCTCTGAAGTCTGCCTCAACACCGCTGCACTCTCAGCAGCCGACCTCCTGGCCCAGAAGCCAGAGACGCCACCGGCACCCTTCACGGAGGCGGTGAAGACCAGGCTGGGTGCCCAGGGCCTGCCATCCCAGGACACACCAGCGGCGACTGTCTCTGCTAACCAGAGCTGAGCGTGTCCTCCCACACCTGCCGTTCTTTGTCAAGACTCACCCTGGGCAGGATCTCGGGGGGCGGGGCGCTGGGAGCCAGGGGCCAGATTCTAGCTGAATCTGCGTCCCAGCAGAGACTTCCTGGCTTCCCACCAGCTTCCAGGCTTCGTCTTGTGGCAGCACGGGACCACCAACAACCACTGGGTCAACCTTCAGATCTAAGAGCAGAGCCAGAGAGGAGCACGTTGAACTCGCGGGCGCTTGGCTGACAGGAGCGTGCCTCTTATAGACACCCGAGCGCCAGCACGCAGGGCGCAGTTGGGAAGGTGCCGTGTGCCACCACTCTTCACTTCTTCGTTTGTTTGAATCAGGGTCTCACTACGCAGTCCAGGCTGGCCCTCAACCCACTCTAAAGCTCAGGCTGGCCTTGAACTCACAGTGATCCCTGTCTCAGCCTGCCAAGTGCGAGGATAACAGCTGTGCACCACCATGCCCAGTGTTTGTTGCCAATCTTTCTGTCTCAGTGTCTCTGTCCACCCTGTCCCTGAAGGACAGAAACCACCTTGAGCCACACCTCCGCCATGCCCTAGTTCCATAGGCCCCTCCAGAGCCACCCCCAGCAGCCTAGGACTTGGGGGGCAGAGCTTGGCCCAGCAGACCCCCTCTTCACTGCTGGCAGCAAGAGCAAAGTGGGCACTGTGGGGCTGCCCAAGGGAGCACAGGTGTTCATTTGGATTCCCGGGACAGGAGGCTGGGCGCCCACACTGCGCTGCCTCCACAAGCATCCACTATGACTGCTCTTGGGAGTGACACCCAGAAAGCCTCATCCCAGAGACGTAGAGGGAGCGCTCTGTTAGAACTGTGGGGGGGCGGGGGGAGCAACGAAGTCAGCACATGGGCTGGGAACCTGTCCCCAGCAGGGACGGACCTGTATTGCCACATCAGGTTAGTCTTATGCACCATAAAGGTGAACAAACTCCCTTTGAGATGACATGACAATGTCAAGCACGGCGGTACTCGCCTGTAATACCAGCCCTCGGAGGCTGAGGCAGGAGGATTGTTTCAAGTTTGAGAACAGCTTGTGCTACAAAATGAGCAGCCTGAACTGTACAGCAAGACTCTTGACTCAAAATGACAAAAAAAAAAAAAAAAAATCAATAAAAATTAAAAATAAAATAACAAGCCGGTCAGCTAACTGGATCGCAAACTCAGACATACGTCACAGAGTCTGAGGACTCTCTAGTCCCTCCTCCATGCTAACACACCTGTAAGACTAACCCACAAGTGCACCTGCCCCTGGGAACACCAGGCCAGGACAGCCACTTGCCATGGAGCTCTGGAGCCTCTGTCCTCAGATGTGTCGCGGAAGTTGGGGGGGGGGTTGTCATATCTCACCCTGGGAGGGGCCCGAGGTCATGTCCCTGTGTCCACTCTCACTGCCGGTGTCCAGGCAGCTAGTGAGGTCACGCTGCCATAAAGAACTGTCGCCGGCGAGGTCCATGTAATGGTAGAAGCCAGGAATCAGGACAGTGATGTTCTAGGAAGCATAGTGGGTTGCTTCAGAACCCAAAATGAGCCCCCACTCCAACCTGCAACCCACCTACTGGGGAGAGATGCAAGCTGTGCCAGCAACCTCCTGGCACTGTGCCCCTGGGGGTCAGGCTCCCTTTAACCATCCTGAGGCCCTGGGCCATTGGCAGGCCAGGACCTACCAGGCCCAGGGCTCCCCTCCAGCCCAGGTGACTGCCTAGAAAAACCATCTGGGTAGCTTTGGGCAGGGACCCTCTTACTCTGCCAGGGACCACACTCCCTCCAGGTAAAGTGCATGCATTGGGTGGCTGTTTGGGACAGGAGGCCTATGACACCCACAGCCTAGCTGCCTAAGGGGAGGGAGGTGGCAGCCACAAGCCCCACCTTGCCTAGGAGCTCAGCTTTTTCATAGCCAAACAACATCAGTGAGAAGCTGTGATTGATGCCATAGATGGTGCCATCGGGCAGGAGCGTGATGAGGCCGCTGATGGTGCAGAACACCCACACGGATGCCCAGTAGCCCTGCTCAGGAGCTGCCTCCCCCGTGGCCACCACCTCCCCACCATGCTTGGGCTTCAGCTTCAGGCTCAGAGGGAAGGTGCTGCCATCCTTGGCTCTCCCCACGGACCTCTGAATCTCCAGGTTCTGAAACAGACACACACAGCTCATCACATGGGCAGAACTGAGCTGCACCTCCGTGGGCCCCAGCTCCACTGACATAGCCACAAAGAGGGCCAGAGAGGACCCACGTGCAGGGGAGGGAGGGGCTGGGAGCTCTGGTCGGCCACCACGGGCATCGTGCCAGGCACACAGCCACCCACTGTGTGCTGACCTCCCGGGGCTGTGCCTACTCCTCATCTGTGCAGGGAGGAAGGCAGCATGCTTGGGCCACTCTTGGACAAAGGCCCTGGTCTTGGACTGTAGTCCTGGGCCTTTACTCATCTCCTGTCCCTTCACCTTGGAGCACCAGCTTCCTGGTGTCACCCAACAGAGCAGGTCTATTCCTGTAATTGAGTTCCTCTTGCCCCACGGAGCACCTCTATCCCCTTCCCTTAGGCATGCTGTGACCTGGGCACATTTGACAGAGGTGGGGCTCAGCCCTTGGCTTCAGGCTGGTAAGCCAGACCGGGGCTCTGCACCCCACCTCTGTTCATGGGTTCCCCCACCTCACTCGCCCTCAAAGCAGAGAAGCCTCCTCAACAGCACTGCAACTTCACAGAAATCAGAACTCAGGACCTGCTCTCCCTGCAGGGTGCAGGCCACGGCCAGATCTCATCAGCCTCTCTGGCCCTCTCTCTCCCCTGAGGGAGCCCTCTCTGATGGCTCCACCTGCTGCTATGGGTGGGGCTGGAGTTCACCTGTATCTTCTGCCAAGAATCGCCAAGACACCTCCATCCATGCGTCAGAAGGCAACCCAGGGGCAGCAGGTATTACTGGGCCATCTTCAGCTACAGGGACACTGGGTCTCTGCCAGCTGGACAGCCCAAGGGGCAGCTGCCTTGGGACAGAACAGAGGGTGCTGAGCTCCAGGGCTAAGGGGGTGGCTGAGCTCTCCTGGAGGTGTAACACAGCAAATACAGTTCAGGAGCCGAGTCTGCAGGACTGTGGCCTGGGCCATCCTGGAAGGACCATCACCTTCGCCGCAGCAGGGCACCCCACCCAGTCAGCCCCTCCCTCCAGTCATGGACATGACATCGATGAAGCCCCAGCACTCATGTGCCCTGCATGAAGGCCCACCTAGCCAGGAAAACGGGGACAGCCAATGCCTGTATGCCGGGCCTCCGCACCATTCTCCAGTAGGACCGAGCCATGCTGGCCCAGGGCTGCGATGGGCCATCTCACATGCTGCCCCGGGCAGCTGGGAAGTACTGTGCTGGGTGTGTCTACGAAGGCGCTTGGAGAGATGTGCCTTATAGACTGAGGACGAGGTGGCTAGCATGGACAGCACCATGTAGCCGGCTGGGGACCCAGCAAGGACACTGGAAAAGGACAGGAGAACCGGCCAGGTCCTGGAGCTGGGATCTGCTCTCCTACCTCCACCCGGGAGCACCAGCAGCTGCCTTCACTCAGGTTGAGCCATATGCAGGAAGCTATACTGTGACCCGGCACCTCAGCCCAGAGGACCGCATGGTGGGTACTTGAGCAACAGTCAGCTGCCACCCCAGGGTCCCCAGCCTGCAGGTGGCCTCTCCAGGACTTCTCTGTTGCATCACTGTGCAAGTCAACTGCCCTAACAAATCCCTTTGTTTTTCTGTACACACCTATCCTACTGGTTCTGTCTGGGGAGGTCTAACCAACACCAGGGGGAACCCTGCATCAGCCAGCCCTTCCTGCTCTACGTTAGAGAGAGGGGACAGGAGCAGTCGGCCAAGACCGCCAGGCTATGGCATATGATCACGCCTCCAGGACAGTCTTGTCGTTGGGTTATAGTTCAGGTAGTGTAGGCTGTCAGGGTCCTACCTCTGGGACAGGCTGGCCAGGGGGAGGAAGCCGCAGCGATGGAATCAGGTCTGTGATGAGCTGCCCGACCATGTCCTCCCCAGACGAGAACCCATGGAGATGAGCAAAGAGATCGTCGCAGGATGTGATGGCTCCCTGGAGAAAAGCCCGTGCTGTATTACAATAAACACATCACACACCTCAGCTTTAAGGGTCACTAAACCTCAGTGTCTGTAAGCTAAAAGCAAAGCCATGTTCTTGACTTCCAAATCATGTGTGTGAGAGGCAAGTGCATGTGTTCTCTTACATGACGAGTGTGGTCTTCCACTTGTACTAGAGGTGCAAACCAATGGCCTTCTCCAGTGCTGCTCGCACGCCCTGGTGTACACCCAGGCTCCCCCAGGACAACAGCCCAGCTCACGGCTGAGAGCTACTCGCAATGCCTGCCACTGCCCTGAGGGTTTCACCAACCTGATTTCATTAAAATATAAAAACAATCCTGTGAGCAGTTAGGTCTACGCAGTCCAGGCACAGATAATGAGCCTGGCAGTGTCTTCTCCAAGAGTGCGCCAGGAAGGCAGGAAGAGCACTAGCTGAGGCTACCCAAGGCAGAGCTGCAGGGACCCAAGACTTAAACACACACTCACCTCACTCTGGAAGGTGACCCAGGCAGAGATCCTCTCAACAGGCTCCAGGACCACCACACAGCACAGGCCACGCTCCTGCGGCACCCTCTTCATCCACACTGAGACCGGAATCTTCTCCCCACTGTGGCTGACAATATCCACCTATGGACACAGGTTCCTGCTCTTGGGTGTAAAGGACCCACACGGATCCTGGTAACAGCACAGTGGGTGCCTGTCCCAGGAGAGGCCCTTCCTGCACCCAGCCTGTCTATGAATTTAACCTCCCTCACCTGCCTCACACTTCAGACATCTACTAAACGTAAACTAGGTTTCCAAGACCAAGATTGCAGCCTCTGAGTGAATGTTTGATCAAGAGAGATTTTTCCATCCTCAGTGTGACAGTTAATCTTGGCTGCCACCTTGATTGGACTGAAATGTCTAAAAAGCCGGTAGAACACAAGTCTAGGTGCCTTTGAGAAGCCCTGTTCTGGCTGGGTAGCACCCTCTGTGGCTGTCGATCTGGAGAAATGCAGAAGGGAAGGGGCCTTTCATGTGCATACAGGACTTTGCTTGAGCAGAACCACTTTATGCTGCAGGCCTCTCACTCAAGGGCTTCCAGCTTCCTGGGCTTAGCTGCCACTGCTTCACTTCTCCAGCCTGCAGATGGCCTTTGTGGGACTACTTAGCTTCAGATTATACCAGCCAATTGAATACATCTTCTATTATAATTTTATATATATATATATATATATATATATATATATATATATATATATCAGTGGCTCTATTACTCAGAGCCAATACACTTCATGGCGTTATAGGAGGGGAAGAAAAGGAGTACCTCTTATTCTTCAACAGTCGTGAACATATGTGTTATGGTTTATGTCTAGTTGTCCCCCCAAAGCCTCATGCAATCATGGGGCGGGGACTTCTAGAGTTTGAGACTTGAGTCATGATCCATTGGGATTATGTGTTTTAGTACTGATGGTGTTATCGGTCTGAGTATGGCTGGGATTACTGGTGTGACCTAAGGTGGATAAGCTAAGGCAGAGAGCCTGAATGTAATATAAAGAGAGGCAGACATTGGTTGTTGCTCTCTGTGCCCTGGTTGCTCTGTGGCCTCTGTCGCGATAGTTGCTGTTCCGCCGCCATGAACTGGATGCTCTCTGCCCTGTTCCACTCAGCCTTGGGCCAGCCGAATATGGACTGAAACCTCCAGCAACTGTGAGCTAAATAAACCTTTCCTGCCTTCATTTTGAGCGTCAGGTATTTGTCACAGCAACAAGTAAAAAGTAACTAAGACAAAATTTGGTACCAAGACTGGGGTCGTTACTGTGACTGACCTGACCATGTGGATTACAGGCTTTAGGGAATGGCTTATAGGAAGAGATTGGAAAGGTTCAGAGATGTTGCCTACAAGCAAAGCACTGGAAAAGCTTCGGCTGGGAGACTCTGGTCAGAACTCAGACCAGAAGACTGGCTTGAAGCCTGGGTATAAAGAATGGATTAAGAGCAGAGATTGGAAAAGTTTAGAGAGGTCCTCTACTTGTGAAAGAGCTGAAAAAGCTTCGGCTGCTCTGTAGGGGAGATTCTGGTCAGAACTCAGATCAGAAGACTGACAGAAGGCCTGCCTGTAAAGACCAGGTTGAGGAGGTTTCTGCTGAGGACAGCATTGGTTGTTGGACTCCAGATGATTTGTGCTATGGATTGGCTGAAAGTCTATCTGAATTTTGCTCATGCTCAGAGACTCTGCCTAAGACTGAGATTAAACATGGTGGGCTGATTAATCTTTCAAGAGATATTTCAAAGCAGCAAACTATTGGGGCAGTGCCATGGTTGTTATTGGTGGCTTTTAGCCAGACTTATGTTGAAAATCAAGAGCAAAGAATCAAGAAGGATGATTTAAAATGTTGTGAGTTTGGCCAGGAAGGAAGCACCAGGAGAGCTGTGGACTGCAAAGATGGAGCTGAAAGGATCTCCATTGCTGGGAAGGAATCAGAGAATCAAAAGGATGGCCTGAGGGCATCACAAGAGGTGGCAGCTCTTCACCCTTTGCAGCCTCAGACTTGAAAGGGAGAGAGATTTTGCCTTGTGAAGAAAGCCACAGAGACCCAAGTACCAGAATGGCAGCAGCAGTCAAACCAGGTTCCAAAATGACACCAGCATGGAGAATTTGTTTCTGAGAATCAGGGTCAGAGTGCTCAGCGATCTTGGCCCTCGACCCCTACAGCCAAAAGAGAAGGAAGCCTGGCTACTGCTCGAGCTGGCAGCAACCCTTGGCATCATCCGCGTGGCATTCGTTTTTGGGCACATTCAGAACACAGGAGCTCTGAGGTTAAGAAGGCTTCCACCTCAATTTCAGAAGAAGGCCTTGGAGGCCAGGCAGTGTGTCCCTGAGAGGGCAGTGTGTGAAGTACAGAGTGAGACGCCAATTCAGTGGAAACCCCAGAAGTTTGGAAAAGCCAGAAACATGGATCATCTAAGGGAAACTACAAAGAGGGAGCAAATCTGGCCTAAGGAAAAAAACCATGGAAACTACCACCAAGAGTACAGTAGAGGCAGAACTGTGTAAGGCCTTTGGAGGTCACAACTCAGCGCAGACTGCTTCGGATGTTCCAGTTGGAATGATGGGATTTAATGTTTGCCCTGCTGGATTTTGGACTTGTGTTTGTCCCAGTGTATTGTATTACCCTGTGTTTTTTTTTTTTTTTTTTTTTTTGCAACTTTTGGATTGGTAATGTTTATCTTATACCTTTGAATGCTGGATATGTTTAACTTTTCTTTTATACAGGGGCTCACAGTTGAGAGTTTGCCTTGGATCTTGGAGGAGACTTGGGATTTGGACTTTTCAGCAATGCTGAAACTGTTGGGACTTTGACAACTCTTTGAGATGGACTAAAATGTCTTTTGCACAAAGGGATGTGCATGAGACTTTGGGAGTCCAGGGGGGGAATGTTATGGTTTATGTCTAGTTATCCCCCCAAAGCCTCATGCCATCATGGGGCGGGGACTTCTAGAGTTTGAGACTTGAGTCATGATCTATTGGGATTATGTGTTTTAGTACTGATGGGACTATGGGTCTGAGTACTCCTGGGATTACTTGACTTTTGATCCACTGTGATTATGTGTTTTAGTGCTGATGGTGTTATCAGTCTGAGTATGGCTGGGATTATTGGTGTGGCCTAAGGTGGATAAGCTAAGGTAGGGAGCCTGAATGTAATATAAAGAGAGACAGATGGTGGTTGTTGCTCTCTGAATCCTGGTTGGCCGGTTGCCTCTGTCACAGTTGTTGCTGTTCCGCCGCCATGAACCGGATGCTCTCTGCCCTGTTCCACTCAGCCTTGGGCCAGCCAAATATGGACTGAAACCTCCAGCAACTGTGAGCTAAATAAACCTTTCCTGCCTTCATTTTGAGCGTCAGGTATTTGTTTCAGCAACGAGCAGAAAGTAACTAAGACAGTACGTTTAGCACCACAGTTTTTCTTTGCAGTCACCAGCTCTTGAGCCAGTCATTTCCAGACACAGCAGGCCCTGTCTACCTCCTTCTACCGTGGGGCTCAGGCCTCAGCACCTGGGAACTCTGCTCAGCCACATCCAGGTTGGAGCCAGTGGCACAGGTAAGAGACCAATACTCTCCAGGGAAAGAGGCTGGGTCACACCACCCACCAACCAAATAAATGGGATGTGAGGGTTTAGATGTTAGGATGAGTCAAAGCAATAAAATTACATGGCTCTCCTGGGAATCCCAGAGGTGCCTGCGAGTTTGCAAAATGTGGAGCAAGCCTCATCCTTCCACCACAGCTCAAGGCTCTCTAGGACCCCTGCCCAGGCCAGCCCCATAGCAGTGTGTGCCTGCTGACCCTGGCACAGTCCCCGCCTCATAGAGGAAGCAGTGAAACTCAAGTTGGCACTGCCTGGCCCCGCCCACGGCGCAGCTCAGGGCAAGGCCTGGGTGAGGAAGGCAGAGCCTCCACCACTGCGTGCCAATCTAGCCGCAGAGCCAGGCCAGCCCCGCTATACTCACTCACCACCGTGCCAAACACCACTGCAGCATGGCCATCAGCTTCTACGTGCTCCTCGCTGAGGGCCTCTGCCACCTTGGAGTCTGGCTGCAGGAAGAACTGCACCAGCTTCTGGCCGATCAGGTCATGGCTGCTGTATCCCAGGAGCCCGCAGGCTTTGTCATTGGCAACCAGGATCTGGAGGGACACAGAGTGGACACAGTGTCACCAGCAACTCCTCCTACTCCCAAAACAGCCAAGGAGGGCAGTGCAGGCCTCTCCCTCCCATGCCTCCAGCTCTCTGGCCAGGATCTCAGAACACAATGCACACACTGTGCCCAGGCATCACAACCGCATGGACGCTGGACATGGTCAGTGATGAGCCTGCAGGACTCCCGCTCAGCCACAGTGGGCATGTGACAACCAAGAGTAAACTCCACTGCTATCTGCTACCGGTGGCTATGAATATACAGACGCGCACAGCACAGTCGCACCAACAGAACCATGAGCCCGCCCTCCAGCAGTTAGGTTGGTGGTGGCTCACGTGTCACTCTCCCTGAAGCCCCGTCCTGGGAGGACAGTCAGTTTGGTCTATTCGACTCATACTTCATTCTCTGAGTTCTTATCCTTTTGCTACTTCACAGCCAAAACCAAATGTTCTTCTGTGATACACACCTGTAATCCCAAGCCCTCAGGAAGCTAAGGGAGGAAGACTAGACACCCAAGGGCAGCCTGCGCAACTTGTCAAGACCCTGACTCAACACAGACAATAAAAAAGGGACTGTATCATGCTTGGAATGCTTGTCATTCTGGTCTTCCAGATGTGTGCTACTTCTAATGTAATTTCAATTATTGCTATACTCTCTCTCAAGCAAATGTTTGTTTTAAAAGAAAAAAATGAAATAAAATATTTTGCCTTAAGTTTAAAAAAAAAAAAGGACTGTAGTTCAGTGACAGAGCACTTGGCTAATACACATGAGGCCCTGGGTTTGGTCCCTGCACCCACACCTTATGCCAAAGCTAATACCTCTGTGGTCTGGGCATTCACAGTGAAGATGGCCTTGTTGGGGTTGTACACTGGGGCTGGGAACAGGGGCACTGAGCATCCCGAAGACAAGCCTCGAAGCAGGGAACAGCAGGAGGCGCTGCCCAAGGGCGCAGCCAGGTCCATGTGTCCGGGTGCTGTCAGGTAGCGCAGTTTACTGGTACATATGTTCTGGGCAGCCAGGGATGAAAGGCAGTAAGAGCTCCATCTGTCTTCTGCGGAAGGAAGGACATGGCTTGAGACTTGCACCACAGCCAGGAATGCACTTCTTTTTTTTGTATTTTTAAGACAGGGTCTCGCTATGCAGTTGAGGCTGGCCTTGAGCTCACTTCTGTAGCCCAGGCTGGTCTCGAACTCACACCGATCCTCCTGCCTCAGCCTCCCAAGTGCTGGGATTATAGGCGTGAGCCACCACGCCCAGCAGCAATACACTTCTGATGAGGGTGAACTCACAATCTGTGTGGGTCCAGGGTTTTAGTTAATCTGCAGAATGAATCATATCCCAGGCCAGTGCCACATACTTCCCAGGACCCTGAACGTGGTGCTTCTGGCAGGCTCCCACAGCATAAAACTGACGGGATGCCATGGGGAGCCCTCCACATGACTTCCCACCATGGCCCACCCTGTGCTTCCCAGACACAAGAAGTACTTTTACTTTTACTTTTATA
Source organism: Capromys pilorides (assembly GCA_004027915.1). Taxonomy (NCBI): domain Eukaryota; kingdom Metazoa; phylum Chordata; class Mammalia; order Rodentia; family Capromyidae; genus Capromys; species Capromys pilorides. The sequence continues at coordinate 22,764 of PVKN010003463.1, forward strand.
TTCTTTCTCTCTCTCTTCTCCCTCTCCCTATCTCTCTTCCCTCTCCCCTCTTCTCTCTCAATCTCTCCTCCCTCTCCCTATCCCTCCTCTCTCTCTCCTCTCCCCTCTTCTCTCTCTCTCTCTCTTTTCTCTATGGGGCCGGTTCAGCCTGCGTGGGGGCAGGGATCGAACCGCAGTCCCTGTCCCCGCACTAGGCACTCTAGACTGCTGAGCTATCTCACCAGCCATCTTCTTTTTCTCTTTTCTGCCCAAGTTTGCTTTGCAGAGCTGGTTTCTCCCATACTTATTCACCCTGCACTTTTCCAATAAACTTCTGGGACCATCCAGTTTTTGTTCAAGGCGATAAAGACCTGGAATACTTTTTATTGGCCAGCCACTTCTAAAGGAACCACCCAGGAACAAGCCCACTCATGATGCACAGGTCAGGAAACACAACCTGAGCTCTAGTCTGTATCTAGAGGTGACTTCCAACCACCGCCAGGGGACACTATGTGCCTAAGGACCCAGCATAAAGAACAGAGTAGCAGGAAAGGGTTGTGGTATCTTCCCCAGCACAGCCCAGCACCTCAGCAAGTATTCCTATAAGAACTCAGAATTACTCAAGGGTGCATGACACATAGCAGTGACCCTGAAAGCTCAGCTTGCACGGCTAGTGGCATACCTGAGAGCGCCATCCTGCTCTGGCAGAGCTTAGAGAGTCCATTCTTCCTGCTCAGGTGTCTGCGGGCTGAGAGCAGCTTTCTGGGCCCAGATGTGTCCTGTGCAGACAGACCCTCGGCAGGCATGGATGCAGAGACACTGCCGGACAGGCTCCTGCCAGCCTCATCCACAGGTGGGGGGTCTGAGTCTTCCATGGGGAGCACGCAGGCCAGACCCCAAGGCCCTAACTGGGAAAATAAGACCTGGTGAATGTGTGCAACACAGGGGCATGGAAGATCTTAGCCAGGGAACTCCCACACCGCTGAGGTCTGCTCAGCCCCAAAAGACACCCACGCCGCCCCACTGATCAGAGCTGCCCTAAAGTCCTTCTTCCGAAGGAGGCACAGTAGAGTGAGAAGGAAAGAAGCAAAAACTAAAGGAGGGAGTGGGGGGGGCTTGGAAGGGAAAGCAGGTCCAAGGAATAGGAGGCCGGCCAGGTCCACGTGGCTACACATGCCTGAGGGCTCAGAGTCTGCAGATCTCCCCAGCACAGGCAACAAAAGCTCAACCAGCAAGGAGAGGCTGCTTCCACGGGGCAGGCCTGGCAACAGAGGTCTGTGCTCTGAATTCTTAGTCTATTACATATGTAGATTCAAATGCAGATTTGAGGAAACAATCCAGGGGAATCCCACACACCCTTCATGGAGTTTCTTCCAATAGCAACTGCAGTATAGTCTAGAAACTGCGGCATGGCTGTTTACCTGTGTGTATGCACGTGTGTGCGTGCGTGCGTGTGTGTGTGTGTGTGTGTGTGTCCATGTGTCACACATTCACGCTCACACATACTCACAAGCTACTGAACGGCTCCACGCCGTGTGCTGGCAAGTGTGCGCATCCTAAATGCACACTCCCCAGTGCTGTGCACATGCAGCCATTCAACAGAGCCTTTGAGAGGGAAAGGTCTCACTAGAAGCCCCACCTAGTCACGCTGGTGTACCCAAGGTCAAGAGCATACTGGCTGTAGTGAGAGCCAAGGCAGAGACTCCCTACCAGCCTGTAGCTACTCCCAAGGGCCATACCAGCAGCACCTGAGAACAGGCTTGGAAGTGGCCTTGTTGGAAAGTCCCACTTGGACAAGCTGACATGTGTCTCACACACACACACACACGCGCGCGCGCGCGCACACGCACATACCCTTCCTAACACAGGAAGGGCCTCAAGAGGAGACCCGGGAGTGTTCCAGGAGGTACTGCAAGGAGCCCAGCCTTCCACCCTATCCTGCCTTTCAAGGTTGTTGAAAAGATGCATTTACCAAGACAGGTGGAAAGAGTCTATTGCAATCACAGGTGTGAGCCTGGTCATAACCAAGCAGCCACACTCACAGCTCTGCACTGAGTCAGAGGACCTGGCCACACCCAGAGGAGGCTCCCAGCACTAACCCAGGCAGGGGCCTTTGGAAAGGAAAGCTGAGAACTCCTTCAGGAACAATGGCATCAGAACAGGCCACAGAGCTACATGTACGCAGCAGGCAGGCGCGTGCCCCACACCTGTAACCCCAGGACTCTGGGGGCCCAAGGCAGGAAGATGGCAAGCTAAGTCTGAGCCCAGCCTGAGTAACTCAGTTACTTAGGGAGACTCTGTCTCAAAATTTAAGATTTTATAAAGCGTGGAGGAATACCTCAGTGAAAAGGCCCTGGGTTCAATATCCACTACTGTGAAAAAACAAATAGACAGCAGAACAAAGTCAAATTTAGAAACAGACCAGTGAGCGCGCAGGAGCCAGGCACACACACATGGACAGCCCATCTCCAATCAACAGGGAATCATACAGGATTCATCCACACTTCAGCGCAATTTCAACCAACATGGCAGCAGGCTTTCTGCAAAAAATGAAAAGCTGATTCTAAATTTTACGAAATCTAGACGATTCTGCAGAAAAAGAACTATAAGATTATAGCCCTGATTTCAAGACTCATCTACAATGCAACACTAACCAAAATAGCACAAAGGCACAAAAATAAACAGGTAGCATAGACAGTATCCAGTCATAAGACCACCCACAAATGGCGAAGTAAATTTTTGATAGAGTATCACCTTGTTGGAGGTGATGAGATGCCTATAATTCCAGAGGTTCAGGAAGCTGAGGTGGGAGAATTACAGGCTCAGGGCCAGCCTGAGAAACTTAGCAAGATCCTTTCTTGAAATGAAATTTCTTAAATGGTATAATAACATATCTCATGGAAGAGCACTTGCCTAGCATGTGCAGAGCCTGGAAGAAGTCACATCAGATGAAGACCCTCCCTAATGCCCGGTGATTTCATCCTCACTGGAGCCTACTCTCAGAGTAACTCAACACAGAAAAAGTAGTCTTTTCTAAATAGAGCTGGAATGTTGGGAAAAGAAATTTGACCTTTAGCTTTTGCCCCCTGTAAAAATTAACTCAAAATGAACCATTTTATAATCATTCAAAATGAGTGTCTACAGGCTGGGCGCGGTGGCACATGCCTGTAATCCCAGCACTTGGGAGGCTGAGGCAGGAGGATCAGTGCAAGTTCGAGACCAGCCTGGGCTAGAAAAGTGAGCTCAAGGCCAGCCTGAGCTGCATAGTGAGACCCTGTCTCAAAAAGAAAAAAAAAAAAAAGAATGTCTACAAACATAATTCTGTTGTTTCAATTCCAGGTACTAGAAACCCAAAACCAAGGTATCAGCTGGGCTGTACCCCCTCTGCAGCGCAGAGGGGCACCTTCTTTGCCTTCTCCTCACTTTCCTAGGCACCTCTGGTACCCTGTGCTTAAGGCCACATCGCCTGGGCTCTGCCTTCACCATCACTTGCCTACTCAATGCGGATGTTCCCCGACACTCTCCTCTCCTAAGGACAGAGTCACGCTGTCTGAGAGCCCTCCCGATTGCCCAGTGACCTTGTCCTTACTGGAGCCTAGTCACAGTGGCTCCCAAGGCGGCAATCCAAATGTCTGTTCATCAGTAGGAGGATAGATGAGCAAAGGGTGGTGTAGCCACACAAAGGAATCCTGCTCAATCACACTATGCAAAGGAATGCACTGGGGACACGCACTGAACAGACCAACCTCAGGCCCATGCAGCTGCACCCGGCAGCCAGGCACAAAACGCTGAGTGCCATAGGGTTCCACCGACACAACGCAGGAGCAGCATGTCTGGGGGCTCCGGGGCCCACAGCAGGAGCACGGGGTCCACCAAGCAGAGGGAAAAGAAGCTCTCCAGTGGCTTTACCGTGCTTCAGAGCAGTACACACATCCTGAAGCTCACTGACCTTCATGCACAGGGTGGGTCCTTGGCCATGGGTAAAATCACAGTTCAATGAATTTAACTTTTAAAATGTTAGTAGGTGATTAAACAAGTAAATAGTCACAGCTGAAAAGATGTCATGTAATGACAAGATATATCTGAATAATCCAAAATACAGATAGACAAGATAAAAATATGACAGAGTGAAGTTAAGATATATATCTGTATGGAGGCCGGGGAGATAGCTCTGTGGCACAAGTGCCTGCCTGGCAAGTGCAAGGTCATGAGTTCGAACCCTGGTCCCACATACGCACACAAAAAGACTATCTGTAAGCTTTCAGGTCGGTAAAGTTTTCTTAAATGGGGAACAAAAAGATCTAGCTATAAAATAAGAACAATAAAGTTAATATTAAAATTGAGACATGTACCTAGGAGAAAATATTCTCTCAGGCTTTCACACAGAGCAAACTGGTCAAGCAATGGCCATGACTCATCCAGACAGTTGACAATGACAAAAGTTCTAAAAAATGTTGTACATGGTTTCAAGGTAAATCCTGAGGGGATTTGGCTGACCTTTTCAGATACAAAAATTACATGTTTTGTTATATAGGTCTTGCTTTAACTTGGACTTAACCACCTAGCAGAAAAGTTTAACTATGGGGCATAGAAAGTAAAGCCAAATTAGTATGCTGAGCTATAAAAGGCTCAAGTCAACAGCTTCCGACATTGTCAGTTCTGCCGATAACCCACTACTATTATGGAATATTGCTCTACGTATATAACTACTTGCTCTTAGTTCAGTGAGAAGAAATTATTTGTACCAATAGTGTTCAGAAAAGTTATTACATCTGCATCTTGTACTCTGTGCAACTACTATGAAGACAACAATATGCATTGCATCAATTATTGTGGCTGTGCTACTAACATGTTTTGAAATTGTCTCAATGTTATTTCTTTTATTTTTTTTTTTTGTTTTTGTTTTGTTTTGTGGTACCAAGGATTGAACTCAGGACCTTGTGCTTGCCAGTTAAGAGCTTATTCTACTGAGCCATCTCCCTGGCCCCTCAATGCTATTTCTTATTAAAAGAAAAAAAAAAACTATTATGAACAATCAGACTGACAACGGCATGCATTGAAGAATTTGTGGAGTGACCAGAATTCTCATACTCTTTTTCCAATAATACAAAGTTTTATACATCTCTTTGGAAAATGGTTTGCCAGTTTCATGTATGAATAAAATATAATTACTATAAAAAAATGATAAAGTACATGCCAACCATATGAGAGGCCCTGAGTATATACATATGCATTCAGTATACATATAACAAATATTCATCTACTTAAAAAAAAAAGATATCTGATCCCAGGGTTGACATATTGGTATCTATGCTGTATATGCACATACTCAGACACACACAAATTTCCTAAGAAAAAAATGTGTGCTTGTGATAACATATAAATAAAGTTATTAAAATTTTAAAAAATTGAGACATGTCCACAAGAAGTGTCATAAAGACAGTCAGAGGTGGTGTACACCTGTAATCCCAGCACTCGGGAGGCTAATCAGGAGGACCACTACAAGTGCAAGATGCATAACAAGCCACTGTACCAGATAATTACAGATTTTTAAAAATTTTGAAAAGATAAATACAGACTGAAGTGCATACAGCAAAAGGGGATGTCTAACTACTTTACTGACCATTGCAATGGTGTCCAGGGGAGAAGGTGGCAATCCGGATGCGGAGGGAGGCCAGCAGGAACCTGTTCTCCCTTTCCCCTTGGTGCCTGCTGTCCTGTGTAAGGTCCACACAGCCAGCTGAGCACCATGGAACAGAAGCCCCAGCAGTGTCCTGGTAGACAAGCTGGGCACAGGCTTCATACGCCCAAGGAGCAATTAACTTTTCACAGGTTTAATTTTGACTCAGATGTTAGCCAGAAATGCCTACTGTAAGTCCAGGCTACAATTTTAGAATAGGTTTTTTTTGTTGTTGCTCTGCTTTTGTTTTTGTTTTCATTTTTTGTATATGGAAGCAATCTTACATTCCCAGCAGAACAAAAGCTAGGAAGCAAACGGTTCCAATTATTCCTGCTTCCCGTGTACAATAAAGAACAGAATTAACCTCTGGTAAAACCAATCAATAGACAGCACAGAGGAAAAGGGTAAGGAGGCTGGACCTGGACATTTGTGAACTACTGAATCAGTCCACCCTAAAATCTGACTTCTTCTGGGTTTCAGGTTTAGAGGCCAATTGCTTCTCCTTACCGTCGGAGCCGCCCTGAACCCACATCTCTGTTCCTTGCCTCAAACCATCCTAAGGAATACACACAGCAAGACCTCTTTGTAAAGCCGGGATACAAAGGGCACCTCCCAAAAAGGGCGGGGTGTACACTGAGGAGGTGGAGACCCAGAGAAGCACACAAAACTCCCAAAAGCCCAGAGACATGCTCTCAGTGCACATGTTTGGGGAGTACTCCAAATCTCACTAAGAACTGACAGTATCTTACGCTTCTTTTCTAGAGCTGGGGAGATAGCTCAGTGGAATAAGCGCTTGCCTGACAAGCCAACTCCTGAGTTCAATCCCTGGTTCTGAAAACACACACACACACACACACACACACACACGCACACACGAAGCTTCTTTTCCTCCAAGTTATTCAATTTCTGTTCATTTAAATCTGGATAATTATCCCTAAAATTAACGTTAAAGAATTCAAAGTTTAAGCATGACCGGATATGCATTTGACAATGATCATTCCAGGGCAATGCAGATGCAAACATGGGGCAGAGGGAAAGTTAAGGTTACCCAGGCCCCTCAAGACGATGGCAGAAAGATGAAAAGGACCCAATAAAAGAAAAATCAACATAGAACTAGCTGCATTTGCTGCGTGTGGAAGGTACAGTGAAAGGTGTCAACACAGCATTTCAAGTTTAGCTCAGGCAGACGAAAAATCAGCGAAGAGAAGGTTAAGGCCAAAGCCCGCGTGGGGGGGACCTCCCCATGCAGGGGCGGGGAAGCAGCCACAGCCTGTTCTCAGCAGACGCGGACCGCCTGCAGCCGCGCGCAGGACTTGGGCTCTCTTCAGCCTCAGCTTTCAGTTAGATGGCAATGAACAGATGGAACCAAACTGCTAAGGTTAGATTCAGGCAAAAAGGCGAACGCCAGGCAAACCTGCAGGCAGCCTCCACCGCGCCGCGGACCACAACCTGGTGCCCGGAGTAGGGGGAGCTCCTCGGGCCAGGTGGCTGGTAGCAGGTCCTCTCGGCCTGGCTTACGGGGCCACCAGTTGTCCAAGGTTGCTATATACCGCGTCTGTTCCTCACCTGTAGCTGGCGAGTCACAGCGCCCAGATCGCTTCGCAAGGTGGAGGGAACCAACTCGCGCTTTTAGCCCGCGGACCAATCGAAGAGCAATTTGTGATGATTGATAGGTAATGTGGACCAACCACGAGTATCTGTGGGTGGGACCCGTAGAGCCCAAACTACAGAGCCCGCGCGAACGGTTACTAAGGACGCACTGGACGCCCCCTACGGCGTCTCAGTAGAGTCAAGAAACTTCAGCTGCGCCGCCGCCTCCCCCCCCATCGCCCCCGTGGTCCTGGGGACGCGGTTTCCTCCGCCGAAGGATGGACGGTGACGAGCGCACCGACTGCTACACCAAAAAAAAAAAAAAAAAAAACAACGCCGGCCGTGGGCTGAGAGCGACTAGCAAGTGCCCCGGATCCATCTCGCTCTGAAGGTGGCCCTTCTCATAGGTAAATCCGCGCACTGGGGCCGAGAAAAGTGGGTGCTCGGGCCGCCTGTCGTACACACACACACACACACACACACACACACACACACACACGCACGCACGCACACAGCGGCGAGATTCCCAAGATCGGAGACGCATGTGCAACTGACTGCATCTGTATGTAGCGCATGGCGAGATCGCCCGGCCGCGACCTTTCCACGACACCGCGGCAGGGGCGCAAGCGACGTGAGCCCGCGAGCTTCCTCCCATACAGCCGGACACTATCAGTGCTGGGAGCACCCGCGGGGAGGCGCGGCGGGGCGCGACCGGGCGGGGCGGGGCGCGACCGGGCGGGGCCGGGCGGGCCGGGCCCGGCGAGGTCTCTAGGAGAACTCTGATTCCCGTGAGGCGCTGCTGCTGCACAGGCGCATAGGCCTGAGCCTCTGCGCCGGGCCCCATTGGCTGACTGGGTCGGAGCCGGGAACTCCGATTGGCTGAGAGCCCTGAGGCGACAGATTCCGGAAAGGGGAAGAGCAGCCAATATGGCGGCGGAGCGCGGCGCGGGGCAGCAACAGTCGCAGGAGATGATGGAGGGTGAGCGGCCCTGTGGGCGTCCGGGGACGGCGGATGGGGGAAGCGAGCGCGCACGACCCCTTGCCCGGGAAGACCTCAGGGTCCCGCCCACAGCCACGGCGGCTGAGTCCTGACCGCTGTCCTCTGGGCTTGGCGGGGCGGGGGCGGTTCGGACCGGGAACCTCACCCCGTGGGCGGCAGCTACCAGACTGTTGGAGTCGAAGGGAGGGCAGGGTGCTGTTCGAGCTGGCCAGAGGCGGGGGCCAGCGGGGACGTGGCGCTGCGGGAGTCAACCCCAGAATGCTGCAGATTGACAGTTGGGGAGGGGGCGGCCCTCTGTCAGCTCGTGAGGAAACTGAGGCACCTGGCGCAGAGACCTGCAGAGTTTGCTGCTTATTCACATGGCGAGGGCGGAGTAGGGTCCGCTGTGGGAAGCGAACGGGTTGTGGCGCAGGGAGGACAAGGAGCTCCGGAGATCGAATTATACAAGTTCTTGCCTGATTGCAAGGCTGCAGTTCCCAGAAGACTCCTTTTAACTGCCTTAACACCTCTTCCACTTAATGGGATTACTATGTCTTTACGTATTTGTATGCATGTATAGTATATGTACATCTATGCGTATTTGCTTATCTACATGTATGCATGTTTACTAGCCGCATGTAAAGACTTATGCGTAAACATACTTGTCCCCAGTGGAACAAATCTTTGAGCACTTAAATGTTTGTGACTCTCTAGTGGTTAAGTGGTACAAACCTCCAGAATAGCAGACACTGTTTCCTGTGAAGAATTCTGGGGAAGAGGATATGGAGCTAGGAGAGCAACTGCAGAAGCAGTGGCTGGGTGTCTTGGAGTGGTGCTACTAGCTCTGTGCTGGACCTTGCTGAAGCGCTAGCTGTCAGCCACGTTGGGGATGAGAAGGGTGGGTGTGGGGGCGGGTGTAATCAGATGTCGGTGCAGATAATGGAAACCTAGTCACAGGCGAAGGGTTTGAAGGAGTTCTCCAAGTGACAGTCATATGTGATGAGTGGCCCAAGAGGCTCCAAGTGGCCAACAAGGGCCTAGCAGGGAGCATCACACCTAGGGTCTTGGGCTTTGATTCCCTTTTTATCCTTTTAAAGAAGAAATCTCTCTTCCTATCCCCCTCTTCCTGCACTTCCCTCCTTCGGTTACTTCCATTTCTTTATAAAGGGAAGCACAAGCCAGGCTTTTCTCTCTTCCACTCCCACATGTGTTTTCCAGATCTGACACTTCCGCTGTTTCAGTAGCTCCAAACCTGCAACACTGCCTCAGGTCCCGCTGTCGGTACTTAACTCAGACGTTCCCTCTTCTGTGGTCTTTTTCTCCCCTCTGTACCAGCCCTTCATACCCAGAGCTCTATGACAGCTTGCATGCTTATCTGCAGTGGTGCTGCCCTCAGGATCGCAGTGCAGATTGTGTTCTGGCTGCCCACACTTCCATCCTGTGGAGTGCTGGGGCCCAGGCCCAGATCCTGTGCTCCTTGAACGTGCATGAGAGAGAACTCTGTGCCTGGTATAACTGGTTTACCAAATTCTCCCTTGTGTCATGCATGTGCTGGCTGCTCCGGTGCCTTTTCTAACCTAATCCTGACAGTAGTTTCCTGACATGTGGGCGCTGTTCCTACTGTCTTTCTACAGTTGAGAAGACAGGCTTGGAAAAGAAAGTTATGGGCCAGAGCTGTGTCTCTAGAGGCAAGATGCAAACTCGGAGGAGCCATTGGCATTTCTGAAATATTTTTGGAAACACAGATCAGACTTAGCTTTAGAAGCAAATCAAATTCTCTGGTGCTAGGAGAATAACTAAAACAGGGCAGGCGAGATCACAGAGGCCAGTGAGCAAACAAGGCAGGAATATGGGCTTTAGGTAGTAAATAGCCAACCCAATTAGGAAAGAAGGAATAGATTTGGAGGTGGATTTTAGAAGGATTCGTTTTATCTCACACTTCTTTCCTGGGTGTGTTTCATTAGACGCAAGAAGAAACACAAAAATATTTGGAATCTTTCCCCTCGAGGGGCACGCCTCCTTGTAGCTTAGCAGAAACCTAAACGGCAAATGCTTCCAACTGTGCTGGTGCCTTCCAGATAGACTTCCAAAGACGTCACCAAAAAATTACGAAAAGAGATAAATTACTTAACAGCCCTACCAAAGAACTTTTACCAGCCTCTCATATACAGCCTTGTTCATGAACTGGGGTACTTCTTTACCAGCCTTTGAGAGTTTTGGTTTGTAACCTTGTGTCCAGTGACCTTTGGCATTAGTAGCTTTCATGAGGGGCGTTGGCACTCTTGGCGCATTCTTCTCTTTCATTAAGCTCCCTCCTGCCCACAGTCTGATTTGAGTTAGTCTTGGTTTCTTTCAGAACATGGGCCTGTGAACTTGGCAGGTTTTCTTGGCCAAATGGATAGTGGAGCGTGGATGAAGGTATGTGGCGGGAAGATCGCCGTGCCCCCTGTGAGGTGGACGCCAGGCCAAACTTGAGAATCACCCAGGAGGCCCCACACCACGTGGTGCCCCTAACACCTGCGATCACAGAGCATCCCAGGGCTTTCAGAATACCCGGCAGTTCTCCCCCAGTTCATGGAGGATGGGGACAGTGTGTCGCTCACCTGAATGTCCACGCAGCCTCTGCGCTGTGCCCCCAATTGTCCCTCTGTGCTTCAAGTGGTGCTGGGACGCAGGAGACTCAGATGTTCATGTAGTGAATCTGGCCACCATTTCTAAGCAAAGACTTGCTGATTCACAGCTGCGCGTTAGTCTGTTGTGTGCTCCTCAGAGAGTCACACAAAGGAGATGGCATTCTTACTGACATGTGTGGGTTCAGTTGACAGGCGGGTCGAGTCTGAAGAGTCGGGCGACGAGGAGGGGAAGAAGCACACCAGTGGCATCGTGGCAGATCTCAGTGAGCAGAGCCTGAAGGACGGAGTGGAGCAGGGTGAGGAGGACCCAGAAGGTACCAGGCTGTTGAGAGCCTCCATCCCACCCAGAGAGTAGTGTGCCAGCCAGGGCTGATGGGGTGCTGTGTCGGCCCCAGAAAAGGCCACCTTGCTCCTCAGAGACCCTGAGTGGGCCGAGGAGATGTGCTTTCCAGGGATAGCTTCCTCTTAGGGGCTCCTCCCCCCAGAAGTGCCTGTGGCACTTGCTAGAAGGGTGCAGTTGTGCTCAGTGGCGCTGAAGGCCTCCAGTAGCACTGCTAGTTGCTAGTCATCTGAGATGGTAGCAGATAATAAGTCTTCTGATGATCTCTGGTACCACGTGCCATGCCAGCTACGTCTCTGGATGCGCTGAGCCAGTCACTTGAGTCCAGGGGTGGTGACACACCTATAATTCCAGCACTGGGAAGCTTGAAAACAGAAGGATCACTATGAGTCCAAGCTGCATGGTGACACCCTGCGCAAAGTTTTAAAAAAAAAGGAAAGAAATTGAGTCTTCAGCCTGTGTTCAGAATGAAAGAGTTGAGCGGGCTTTTGGATTAGCTCAGTGGTTTAAGCGCTTGTGCCGGCAATCCCAGTTAGGCACGGGGACAGTGGTTCGATCCTCAGACCCACACATAAGGCAGCCTGAGCCAGCCAAAAAAAAAATCCTCAGAAGGAAAGAGTTGAAATTAAGCAGGGCGGCTAATGACGGCCTCCGCATGCTGCTGCGGTGAGGGCAGTGCTTAGTGGCTTCTAGCAGTCGTGTCTGATCCTGCTGTGCCATCCTGGGGCCTGAAGGTCAACTGTGCAGTGTACCTTTTAGGACACCTTCATCGTCTCCATTGATGACTGACACCTTTTTGTCTGTTTGCTTAGAAAATCACTTCTTAAGCCAGGCAGGTACTTTTTTTTTTTTCGGTCATTTTAAGACAGCATTCTGAGAGGCTGAGGCAGAAGGATTATAAATTCATACCTAGCCACGGGGGAAAATTTACATGAGAAAGAATGAAAGGAATCAAATGAACACAGAAGGATATCCAAAAAGGATTATTAGGGTGGTGCCGGTGATAGAGCTGTGGTCCCTGCGGTTGCCTAAGCTTGTCTAAGCAAGTGCTTTAGACCGCTGAGCCCTCTCAGCGGCCCTGTAAGGGGTTTTTTTTAAAGCATTTCTAAACATATGTGTGTCAAAATCTTATTTTTAATTAAAAAAATAAGAATATGCAGTTTTGGTGCACTAGAGAGATAAAAAAAGAAAGCTAGGCATGATGGCATGTGCCTTAATTCCAGCTACTCAGGAGAACCACAACGTGCGCCATTTAATGAGACCCTGTCTCAAAACTGCAAAGGGGCTAGGAACGTAGCCGAGTCGCAGAGTGCTTGCTCAACAGCCTCCTGTGCGTGAGGGCTCAGTCCTCAGTGACAACCAGAAGGAAGAAAGCCTTTCTGGGGGTCTCTGAATAGCAGGCTCAAGAGAGACCTCTGCCTTCTGCATTTTCCAGATTTGTACAGTGTATGAATTTTTCAGGTATTTGTAATTATGCACTATCCTTAAAAAAATAAGTTTATAAAAAGAAAGCTAATTTTTAAAATAGCACTGTGCCTCCTGTGCCAGCAGGAATGATTCGTAACTATGGCAACCAAATTTTAAAGCAAAGGAAGCACAGAAACACCCTTCAGATTTAGTTTGGAACTTCAGAGTTGGTGTTGTAGACTTGCCAGGGATGGGTGAGGGCACAGGCACTGTTGATCTCAATGAAGTCCAGGCAAGCTCAGATCTGTCTGGTGAGTCTTAGAGAATCGGGCAGAGGGTGCCCTGGAGGCCTGGAGGGGCAGGCTCGCTTCAGTCCCTTGGCTGGTGGTGTCACCCTCGAGCACTGCTGCGGGTGGCTGTAGGGAGAGATTCTCGGCACTCGCCCGAGGGCACCTGCTGCAGGGCAGCCCTTCTGGCCCGGCACAGCTGTCTGAATCCTGGGTTCTGTCCTCCAGGCAGTAGATTCTAGAGAGAGCTCACATTTCTGATGTTTGAAAAATGGACTGGCTCCTACCAGTCCTTGCTTACATTTTGTTTTCTTTTTTTGTCATTTTAAGACTGGATTACGCGGTGCAGTTCAGGCTGCCTTGAACTAACTTTGTAGCCTAGGCTGGCAGCAGACTCAGAGCAACCTACCTTAGCTCCTCTACTCCCCACCCGCTTCTGGGATTACAGGCCTGTGCAACCACACTTGGCCCATTTTGCCTTTAAACAAAAGAAGTTAAAATGTTTACTGTTTACCTCTAACTTATTTACCTTAACTTATTTTTAAAATGTGATCTTGGAAGGGTCTTCTGGCTAGTAAATTTTCTCTAGGTTTCACGGGCACCTCAGGAAGGGGAGAGGCCAGCCTTGCTAGGTGGCTACGGGTAGCAGCCCCTGGCCATGGGCCATGTGTTGGGAAGAGCTGGGCTAGCCCTGGGCCCACCTCTGGCTGTGGTGTCCTCCTCATCTCCAGGTGTCTGGTTGGGCACCAGGAGGCTTACTTGCAGTGCCGCTTACCGCAGCTCCCTGAGCTCCAGGACAGTGAGTTAATGCTACGGGCAAGGGCCTGTCCCTTGTTTTTTCCCAGTTTCTTTTGTTCAAGTCCAAGGTCCACTGATAGCCTATGAACGTACAGGTAAACTATAAGTCTTTTTCAAGTGGCCACTGTTGATCATTATTAAAAAAAAAAAAAAAAAAGGCATTGTGAAAAGACAATGAAAGGGTTGACAAAACAGGACCACACTACTTGGCTACGCTGGTGCTCTCTGAGGCCTCCAGTCGAGGTAAACCTGTGGGACGGACACAGAAGAGAGAGCCTCAGTACAATCCTAACAGTGACAACCAGCATCCAGGAAGTACAGAAGAGAGAGCATTCTGGGAACAGTTCTAAACCCAGACTGAGAGAAGCACTTTCTGCCAACAAAACGTTGCCAGAGAAGGGCCAGTGGTATAGCTCGGCGGACCAAGCCCAGCAGGGGCTAGGTTCTATCCCTGGCATTGCGTGCTGCACTGGCCCTGCCCCCCCCCCGCCCCAACACACACACCCCGAGCCAGCAGTGGAGCCCAGACATGGTGGTGCGTGACTGTAATCCCCGCACTAGGGAGGCAGAAATCAGGAGGATCACTACAAGTCTTAAGTCTGAGCTGTGTAACGAGACCTTGCACAAACAAAACAAAAACTTGGAAAAAAAAAAAAAAGCTGCAAGGAGAAAAGGGTCCTAAAACTTAGCATGCACAGCTAAGCAGGGTGGCCTGTGTCCTTGCTTAGG
>PVKN010003464.1:8802-18986 GCA_004027915.1 Capromys pilorides
TGGTCTTCCAGTCATAAAAACAATAAAACAAAAGATTTATTTATCAAGAGAGAGTGCTGCCACCTGTGACCCCTCCCCTCCCCATGTTCGTTTGACCTTTTTCCTGACTTCTCAGTCCAGGTCCACGTCATAGGATTTTTTTTCTTCTATAATTGCTGTAGCCATAAGAAATTATAACAGTATTTTTCACTTATATTATGTATAAAAAATTAATGCACTCTTGTGTTTCATCATTTATGATTATTTTGTATCATTTCCTCTATAAGATATCCCCCTGCAGGTATAGCGTTTCAAGTGTGAACTGCCAGGTCACTTTCTGAAGGCTTCCAGCACCTGCCCCTACCCCCACCCCCCCCACCCCCAGAGGTGAGCGGCCTCACCCGCGGCCCTCATGGGGACGCCCACTCTCCTGAATTTGTTCTTCTTTGCTCTAACGCCAAACACCATGGGACACATGAAGCCCAGATGTAGCCATGCGCCCTTTATGGTGGGATAGATCTGGGAGTGCGTCCCCAGGGCTTCCTGTGTGGCCGTCCTGCACCCAACGCAACCTGAGTGGGCTGGTGCGTGGCACCATGAACCACAGCCGTGTGTGCAGCCTGTCATGTGGCCCGTGACTGTAGCCGCACTGAAGATGTGAACCCAGAGTCCATACAAGGGCCGAGCTAGCTGGAGGGCCGAAGGGCACAGTGCCAGGGAAGGCCGTGTGTGCCCACGGCACCCCCCTAGGTCAAGAGTGCACACAGGCACACCTGCTAGCTTAGCCTGACAGCTCTTTGTGAGACCCTTTTTGAGAATCTGAGGGAAAGTATCGGCACCTTGGCAATGTATTTATAGAGATGTGTGCATCAAGTTGTCAGGATTTGTAGCCCCCGCAACTACCTGCAAGCCCTGCGCTAAGTCCCTGCTGTGATTGGACCCCTTTCGTCGGACAGTGAGGAGAACATGAAAGCTGATGAAAGGCCTCATGCAAAAGCTAGTGCTTTCTCAGAGCTGTTAGTCAGCATGCCCTCCCCCTCCTCCTCCACAGGTGCAGATGTCACTGAGTAAGCCCTGCCCTGTCCAAAGGCAGCCCCCAGCCTTCCTCCCCAGAACACTTGGGCCAGCCCACTGCCATCACCTCTGCACAGTGCAAGGAGCAGCTTACACACGCGGTGCTGGAGTGCAGCACGGTACTGGGTAGTGGCCCTGCTCTGGATGAGAGGACCGCCCACCGTGGCAGCTTCCTGCTTCATGCTCAGGACTGTGGCTGCGCCCTCAGCCAATAGTTGCATTGGTTGGAAAAGTCACCATGGCCCAGTCCTCCAGTTCTCTCTGAGCTAGTTCCCGTTAACCCTGGGCTCTGGCCTGTACCTTGGGAAGTAAGGCCGTCACAGCTTGCACAGGCTGGGTCTCAGAATTTGAGCTTTGTGCCAGTTGTTGCCTTTATTCTAGCAAGCTGGAAAGTGGAGAATGAACCTCACTTACTCAGCGCCAAGTCTGGGGCCCTCAGTATTTCCTTCAGCAGGCCCGAAGCAGGTGAAATCATTTGGTGGGGCTAAACGGGTAGCAGATGAGTTCCTCGGGACACAGCTGTCTCTTTGTTTGGTGTGTTTAAGCTCCTGTGTGCCAGTCTGCCACCCACGAGTTACACTACACAGTTTTTCAGAAGTTTATTCCTGTTTTTGACTTAAGCTTTGCACTTTCTGAGGTCAGAGCTCTGTTTTATTTTTTCTGCAGTACTGACTGCCTTCTGTGGGTGCAGTGCTGTGATCCAGTGGCGCTTTGAATTGGAGCATGTGTGGTAGGTAGGTCAGGCTGAGCATAGGGCACGCGTGGCTCAGTAGGGCTGGCTACTCAGCAGAGCTGTGGTGGAGTCTGGCTCCCAGCTCCAACCTTAGCAGCGTGGCCTGTGGCAGGCAGTCAGCTCACTTGCCTGTTGGCACTCCTGTTGGCAAGTGGATGATGATTTCAACTACTATACAGCTCTGATACTTGCTGAAATATTCCTAAATTCTACTGAGAAGGCTGAAGCCTAATAACCAGTTCTTTGACAACTGGGTGACCTCCAATCCAGTTCAGTTTTGATGCTACCCAGAGTTAGATCCTACAGGTTAGGAACTCAAGTCCAAAACAGTGTCCTTACTCCACATGCCAACCGTAAGTCTTGGTTGTCCCTTCGCTACCCCAGTTCTACTTAGATGCCTACAAATTCTGGGTTACCTGCCACTCCCCTTAGGTTTAAAAATTTACCAGAATGACTCATAGCACCCAGGACAGCCGAATTATGGTTGTGATTTTATTATACAGCATGCAGCTTGAAGCAGCCACATGGCAGGGGTGGTAGGGGCAGGGGTGTTACAGTGGGTGGACAGGGCTCTGGCTATGAGGTCAGGCTGCTGCCCTTCCAGTGCACTAGTATGTCCCTGACCCGGACGGTGACCACACTGGGGCTCTGGCAGCTGTCTGGTGTGATTACCTAGCGGGACTGATAAAATCACTGGCCGTGAGATTGGACTCAGTCTGCTTTCTGGACAGAGCGGAGCTGAATGTTCCACCCCTCCATTTCTGTGGTTGGTTCCCCTGGTGACCAGTGCATCCTGAAGCCATCCACTTACAGCCACACTACTTGGGAGTCACTGGTGAAGCTCAGGCTTTCTTTTTGTTTTCTACGTCAGATAGGTAATGTGCCCACATCGTAACAAGCGTTGAGGGAGGCACATCTCACGCATAAGGCATGAACACGCAGTCGTCATGCTCATGCACCAAAGGATCTGCAGCTCAGGCTTTGTGAATGACCAGTCACGCCTGCGTGCAGGAAAGCCCAGTGCTTGCAGAACTGCTGATAGTCAGTGACAACAATCAGATCTATTTTTCTATTCCACAGATTTTAAAAATTGTAATCAGTAAAGTTCAGCTTTTTTAGAGAAATGTGACTGATTTTTAGTGGGTTCCATCTAGCTACAGGACTCATTGTGTTCCTCCTACTTTCGGCCTCCCCAGCGCTGGGATTCTAGGAGTATACCCCCTCGGGGTGGGGCTGGTGTGGCATGTGGTGCGGAAGATCGGAGATCAAACCGCAGTCCCTGTGCTTGCCTAAGCTTGCCTAAGCAGGTGCTTTAGTCCACTGTCGCTGCAGATTTTTGATTTTCGTCATTAGTAGTTGAGAACAGGCACACTGTCCTGCACTAAGCCACTTCTGTAGAGAGAGTTCCTGAGGCAAGCGAGAGCGGAGGTCTGTGCTTCTCACTGAAGTGGATTCCCCAGTCTGACGCAGGGGCAACATGGCACATAGGCACATCTGTAAATCTTTGTCCCTTCTTTGGCCTTTTTCACCAAAGGAACCAGTGTATCAGTCAGATGACAGAGGTGAAGGAGCAGTGTGAAGAGCGAATAGAAGAGGTCACTAGAAGGGGACACGAAGCTGCAGCTTCCAGACTGAGTGAAAGAAATGACCAACGTCAGCAGGTAACCGGGTTTTCTGCCTGGAGTGTCCTGAGCTGTGGTTATCCTCTCTCCACACGTCTCCTTTCCTTCCTCTGCTGTCTGATTTGCTCTATCACTGTTCTCCACTGTGGATTTGTTCTCTGAGATGCAGCACAGCAAAGCCTGGCGCCAGCATGCCAAATGCTCCTCAGAGGTGTGGCCTTGGGGCCAGTTCCCAGGCTTAGCGCTATCTGGGACTTTCCTTCTTCAGTGCATGTGGCTATGAACAGGATATTAGGTAGATGCTGCTACTTAGGACTTTGAAGGTGCCAAGGCCAGTGGAAATGTTAAGTACTGTGCTGAGTGCACCTGATCCGGGGTGCAGCTGGGTCTCCCCAACAGCGCATCCTATGCTGTCACCTCGTACCACCCCAGCTGGGGCACCATGGCACAGGGCCTTCCTAGAGATTGTTGATGTTTACTAATAAAGCAACTTTATGGAGGCATAATTCATATTTATACGCTTAGCTCATACAGAACTTATAATTCAGTGGTATTCGGTATATTTATGTTGTACAGGCACTGGCATGACCAAGTTTAGAACATTGTGCTGCAGAGAAACTCTTATTTTGCTCCTCACAGCCATAGCGAATTACGAGTCCTTTCTGTCAGTGTACATTTGCCTTATCTGTAGATTTCCCATCAGTGGAATCATACAGTATATACATAGACTTTTGTGTGTGGCTTTTCTTTAGTATAATGTATTTAGGATTCATTCATACAGTAACCTATTTTATTTTTTTGAATATTTAAAATTTTATTTTAAAGAGTAAAAATAGCAGAAACAAAGATGTAAAAAGGGTACCAAGCAAGGGTACCTATAGTACAGAATTTCAAAAGAACAAAAATTTAACAATGGTTGTATTCCATATTTCATCAGCAACAGTAACCTGTTTTTAGCAATTTCTTTTTTCTAGATAAGTAATTTTCCATTGTGTGGATGCTTCATAATTTATTAATGGACAATGATGGACATTTGGGCTTCTGCATTTTGACTATCACAAGTTTTTGTCTGGAAGTATTTTCATTTTCTTGATTAATATCTAGGTGTGGAATTGCTTGCCTATGTTTACTTTGCTGAGAGATGGCCAGATCATTTTTCACAGTGGCTATGCCGTTTTACATTTGCACCATCTCTGAGTGTTCCTTTTCTTTACACCTTTGCTAACTATTGTTCCCGTCCTTTTTAGTATATGCCTTCTAGTAGACATAATAGCTGGGCGTGGTGGCATACACCTGTAATCCCAGCACTTGGGAGGCTGAGGCAGGAGAATCAGTGTGAATTCAAGATAAGCCTGGGCTGCAAAAGTGAGCTCAAGGCCAGCCTGAACTGCATAGTGGGACCTGTCTCAAGACAAAAACAAAACAAAACCAAAAAACCTCTCATTTTAGTTTAGATTTCCATTCCTGAATAACCAGTAATATTGAGAATCTTAATGCTTTATTGGCCATTTGTGTATCTTTGGAGAATATCTGTTCAGATGCTTTTCTCATTTTTTAATTAAATTATTTTTACTATTAAGTTTTAAGTTTGTAATATATCCTACATATGAAAAGATACATGATACTGGATATATGATTTGCAATATTTTCCAATTATGTAAGGCAAGGGCTCTACCACTCAGCCACATCTCCAGCCCCATTTTTCTAGTTATATAGGTTGCTTTTATACTTTCTCAGTGGTTCATGTTTGACCCATTTTGAGTTAATTTAATTTTGTACATGGTGTGAAGTAAGGCTCCACTGTCAGTATTTTCTGTATAGATATCAAGTTGTCTTAGTTTGTTCAAAAAAACATTACCACAGATAGGCCTCTTCCTCACTGAATTATCCTTGCATCTTTGTCAAAAATAAGTTTATTGTAAGTAAATCAGTTTAGGACCGGCCAGATAGCTCAGTGGACTAATGCGCCTGCTTAGGCAGGCTCAGGGACCAGAGTTTGATTCCTGGCGTGCTGTGCCAGTCCTGCCCATGGGGCACAGGTGGCACGTGCCTGTAATCCCAGTGCTTGGGAGACTGAAAACAGGAGGATCACTACAAGTCCAATCTATGTAGTGAGACCCTGTAGACTCTGTGCTAAATACATTAAAAAGAAAAAAGTAGATCAGTTTATTGTAAGCATGAGGGCTTCTGTTTATTATGTCAGTACTATACAGTCTTGATTACAATAGCATTGTAGTGAACTTTGAATTCAGGAAGTGCGAGTCCTCCACTTGTGTTGTTGATTTCTGAGATTGGGCTATCCTGCATTCCTTAACTTTTCATATGAATTCTAAGATTGGTTTGTCAGTTTCAACAATAAAGTCATGTAGGATGTTGGAGGGATCCATTGGTCTTACTGCGAATGGTGGTAGGAATGAGAAAGATAAACAAGAAGACATGAAAATGATCCTTTATTTATACTTCTGCAAAGTTTGTGTCACATGACACAAGGCTGCCCAGCAACCAATAGCTGGCCTGAACCAGACAGGATGTTTTTCTCAGCACTGGCATACGCACTTGATCAGTTTCCTGGCTTCCCAAGGCTCCCAACAGGATGTTGCTAGGGATTAGATCAAAAGTGTAGGTCAATTTGAGGAATACTCTATGGGCCAGGGAGATGGCTCAGCGGTCTAAAGCACCTGTTTAGGCAAGCTTAGGCAACCGCAGGGACTATGGTTTGATCTGGAGCACCACATGCTGTGCGAGCCCCACCCCCAGGGCAGGCTGAGCCAGCCATAACATAAAAAAAAAAATTTGAGAAATACTCTAGTACCATTGTAATAACACTAAATCTTAATGTTCCATAAATGTAAAATATCTATCCATTTATTTGGGTCTTTTGACAAAAACCTCTTTCAGCAGTTTTTTTATATTTCTAAGAAGTTTTGCATTTCTTTTTAAAAAATTAATTTCTATTTCATGCTGTTATGTATGGAAGTCTCTTATTTTTGCATTGTTTACTGCTAATATTTAAAGTATAATTCTTTTTATATCGATCTTCCATCTTGTAACCTTGCTAACTTTACTGTCTTATTATTTTTGTTTTTTAGTCATTCTTTATGTCTTTCTATGTATAAGATCAATCATGTACAGGGATAGTTTTATTGTTCCTTTTCCAGTCTGTATGCCTTTATTTCTTTTTACTGAAGGATTCTTTTGGCTGGAACCTCTAACATAATGGTAGGTATTTATGCACAGCGCAGACATCCTTATGTTGCTCCTGGTCATAAGGATAAGAGTCTCTCATGATTATTTGATGCTAGCTGTATCTTTCACTATATCAAATTGAAGTTATTGTCCTAGTCTTATTTAAGTGTTTATCAAAGAAGGATGATAAGATTTTGTCAGATTCTTTTTTTTTTTTTCCTATATTTAGTACAGGGTCTATAGGGCCTACAGAGTCTCACTGCGTAGCCCAGACTTGTGATTCTCCTGTTTTTGGCCTCCCAAGTGCTGGGATTACAGGCACATACCATCACGCCCAGTCGTGGGCAGCAGAAGCAGAATAGCAGTAAAGAAGCAAACCAGCAAGTGACTAGCAGCCACCCTCTTTCTGTCCATTATATTCCATCCACGCTACCCTTGCCAGGGCAGGCAGCACCCACACTGAGGGGAAGGTAACCTTAATTCTAGCATTGCACCATGAATCAATCCCAGCATCATCTTTGATCCCAGCAGCACACATTGTAGATCCAGCCACCTCTGAGAAGCCTCACTTATGATCACATGAGGCTTTAGGGGACATATAGACACAAGCCACCCCTGGCCCCCTAAAGACTCATTCCCATCCTTGGGCCAGCGAGATGGCTGAGTGGTCTAAAGCGCCTGCTTAGGCAAGCTTAGGCTACTACAGGGACCACAGTTTGATCTCCGGCACCACATGATGCACCAGCCCTGTTATAAGCTAGCTTAAGTGATTCTGTTTTATACAACTTCATGAGTTGCTTGTCCTCTGGCTCCCCCTGCCCAGCCATAAACCAAAGAGTGTTCTAAGCCTTTTAGAGACAAGATGAGACCCCAGGTATCCCAATGCTTAGACCAAAAATTGACTTAACCCCTGCCCTAGTTGACACAAGCCCTGCTACCCTAAGACAGACTATGCCTTTGTTTTAGTTTAGCCCGAACTCCGAGATGACCAATACTTTGTATTTCCCTTGTTGTAAGACAGCTCCAACTTTCACTCTCTGTAACAAACTTTGTCCTTGCAGAAAGTTGACTCTGCTCTCTGTAGCAGACTTTGTGACTGCTGCATTGTAAAACCTTGTTCTCACCATAAATTTGTAATATCTCTTCTTCCTTCCTGACCCTGATGCCAAATGTCCTTCCTGATTACAAACAGAGCAAGCTCTGTAACATCCCCTCTCCCTCCCTAACCCAGGTGCCAGATGTCTTGCAAAGTTCTTCTCTCCAATCAAAAATAAACTTCCCTTTTCTCCACCCCCGCAACCCCGATTTCCCTTTAAATGTCTTTGTCCCCTCTCAGCAAATGCTTTTCATTCCCCTGACCCACAGGGGAGTGGAGGCTGCTGAGCTCAGCTAATAAAAAGCACTACAAATTTTTGCTTTTGGGTCTTTGTTTTCATGTGATGTGCAACAAGTCCCACCCCCAGGGCAGGCTGAGCTGGCTATAATTGAAAACGAAAAAAAAAAAAGACTCATTCATATCCCTTTAAGCAAAAAAAATTTAGTCCATCTCTGAGAGTTGCCAAAGTAAAGACTTTCAGCATTGCTGAAAAGTCTGAGTGCAAAGTCTTCTCTGAGATTTAAGGCAAGCTCTTAGCTGTGAGCCCCTGTACAAATGGAAAGAAAGTTAAATATTTCTAACATGCAATGGACAACATAAGCATTATCATTTCAAAACTACAAATAGTGGGATACAATGGAATAGGACCCAAGGAAAACCACAATCCACCCGGTCAAACATTAGTTCCATGTCCAGCAGTCCCAGAAATCTGTGGCAAAATATGAACTCTAGAGGACTTGTGTGGCTCCACCTATGGCACTGGGCACTGGGGGTGGTTGTAGCTTCTGTGGCTTCTTACTGGGGCAGGCTCTCTTCCTCATTACAGTTTTCCTCAGATGGTCCATGTTCCTAGCATCTCCAGACTTCTAGGGTCTCTTACACCTTTGGCTTTACACTTACAGCTTGACACACTGTCCTCACAGGAACACAACTGCCTGGCCTCCAAAGCCTTCTTCTGAAACCTGAGTGGAAGGCCTGCTAACCCCACAACTCTTCTATTCTTCATGTACCTAAAACCAGCACTATGTGACGATGCCAGTGAGCTGGAGCAGTAGCCAGGCTTCCTTTTCTCTTCTCTGTAGGGGTTCTAGTGCTTATGAACCGTATCCCAAGGAAAAACTTCACTAGGCTGCTGCCATTCTGGAACGTGGTGCTCTGGGGCTCTTATCTCAAAGCCTTTGACTTTTAATTCTGAGCTGCAAAGGCTGGGTCCTGCTGGTTCTTGTGATACCCTCAGGCTGTCGTTTCCACTGTCCTGTTCCTTCTCAGCATCCGAAGTCCCCTCTGCTCTATATTCGCAGCACACAGGTTTCCTGGAGCTTCCTTTCTGGCCAAACCCAAAATGTTTTAAATCATTCTGCTGGGTTACTTGCTCTGATTTTCAACATAAATCTGTCTAAATGTCCCCAACAGTATCCATGCCACTGTCTTAACATGACTCTCTTGAAATTTCTTGTGCAAGATTAGTATACTACCTTTAAACTCAGTCTGAGGTAAATTCTTGGACATGAGCAAAAGGTAGACAAACTTTCTCTAAAAACATAACACACGTGGTCTGGAGTCCAGCGCCTGTGCAGTCCTTCATAACAGAAACCAACTGAGCTTGGTCTCTGCCAGAAGCATTTCTGTCAGCATGCTGGTCTTTTGAGGTATGAATAGAATTTCCTATTAAGTACAGCTTAAGACATTACATGAATGCTTGTCCTGCTGCATCTCTGAGCCTTTTCCCACTCTTCTCAAAAGTTCTGAACCTCATGGTCAGATACAGACATGACTCCACTTCTCTGGTACCAGATGCTGTTTAAGTTACTTTTCTCCTTACTGAGACAAAATACCTGGCCCACAGTATTAAGAAAGATTGGGCCAAGGATATAGGTCAGAAGCGTAAGCACCTGTCTGGCAGGTACAAGAAGTGCAAGGTCATGAATTTGATCCCTGGTACCAAAAGAGAAAGAAAAAGGACAGGGAGGGAGAGGGGGAAGAAGGGAGGAAGAGGAGGAGGAGGAGAAGGAGAAGAAAGGTATATTTCAGTAGTTCACAGACTGTAGAGGTTTCACTTCATAATCATCTGGCTCCAAGGCAGGGTGGAATCACAAGAAACAGTTTATTACAAGCAAAAGGCAGCAGAAGTAGCAAGTAGCAATTGATGAACATCACACACCCTAATCTAGTTACCCCTGAAAAGCTCCTCCTATGAGCATACGAGGCTTTAGGGGACATTTAGATACATGCCATAATGTATTAAAACCAGGACCATCACACTGAGTTCCAGCCCAGCCCAGTTTTTATTTTGAAACAAGATCTCACTTAAGTCACTACATTGCTTTGTGCTAGAACTTGAGCTCCTTTTGCCTCAGCCCCCCAGGTGCTGGGATTACAGACATACATCATCATACATAGCTCACTTATCTATTATATCAAATTAAGAACAAGGAAAAGTTTTTATGTTCTGTTACTCCTTTCTTCCTTCTTTATAAACATCTGAGTACCTGCC
>PVKN010003464.1:19086-37370 GCA_004027915.1 Capromys pilorides
CTGCTATTTCTTTTTGTATTCCTATGTTATCTACTGTATGCCTTCTGCAGTTGTCCCACAGTCCTTGGATTTTGTTTTGTTTTCAGTCTTTATTCTTTGTCAGTTTTGGAGGTTTCCATTTAAATATGCTCAAGCTCAGAGATCTTTCCTTGGTTGCATCCAGTCTACTGTGAAGCCCTTTGGAGACACTCTTCTTTACTGCTGCATTTTTTTCTTTTTGAGGCAGGGTCTCACCATACAGTTCAGGCTGGCCTCAAACTCACTTTTTGTAGTCCAGGCTGGTCTCAAACTTGCACTGATCCTCCTTCCTCAGCCTCCCAGGGGCAGGGATTATAGGCTGCATTGTTTTCCACATGTAGCTTTTTTTTTAGGACAGGGTCTACGAGGTCTCACTACATAGATCAGACTTGTAGTGATTCCCGTTTGCAGTCTCCCAAGCGCTGGGATTACATGTGCGTGCCACTACGCCCAGTCTTAATGGTAGTCTCAGTGTGTCCCAGGGGCAAGGCTGGCATGGTATGCCAGGGATCTGCTGATCAGGACAACCCCAACATCTAGCATTTCTTTGTGTTTTTTTTGAGAATTTTCCATTTGTCTGCTTGCCATATCTGTTATCCATTAAAGAATTTAGCATGTTAGAGTTATTTTAAATTCCTGGCCTGGTAATTCAACATCCTTGCCATGTCTAGTTCTGATTTGCTCTCTCAAAATTGAGTTGCTGGTCTTTTTTTTTTTTTTTTTTTTTTGATGAGGAGGGGGCGGCAGTGGATGGGGGCCGGGACAGGGTCTTGCTATGTAGTTCAGGCTGGTGTTGAATTCGCTGTGTGGCTCAGCAGGCCTCAAACTCATGCCAGTCCTCCTGCCTCAGTCCCTTAAGTGCTGGAATTGTAGATGTGCACCACTATGCCCATTGAGTTCCTGGTCTTATAAACTGTGTTTTCATTTCTTCCCAGCAGTGACATAAGAGTGACATACATACTCAACTGGATAAGAGGAAGGTATATATGCCTCTAGTGATGTGTTGGTAAGGTGCGATGAAGGGGAGGCATCTGTCTTTGGGGAGCCTGTGTCCCAGAGTTGTGGGCTTCACACTTGCTTCTCAGTTCCCAGCCCCCCAGTGGGGTGAGAGGCTTAAAATGAGACACAGTTGCTTCCTTTCCCAGGTCAGCTAGCCTCTGACAATGCTCAGGTAGTTGAGGGCAGAATTCCTTCCCGGGAACAGAGTGCTCTGGCCTATTTCAAATGGATTCCTTTCCTGTTTCTACTACTAGAAACTTAAGGGTGTTTTTCTTTAATGTTCACTGTGAGACCTGGTGAGTTCCTGGAGGTAAAACAAACAAACACTTGAGGCTCCCTTAAGACTGAGTGCCCTGAAGTTAACCTTTAGCCTGCTCTCTGTCTCCTCACTTGCTGGGCTTGCTCTGCCTCACCTCTCTTAGGCATTGAAGAAGAATCGATGTCTGAGTCTGGCTTCTTTCTTATTTGTTAGGACCAAGGGATGACTTCTACACCCCTACATCAATGGTGGCAAATCTACGGCATGCATGTTATTGTTTTTCTTTTAGACAGAAGGTTTCAGTGTAGAGTTATCTCTACTCTGAAACCTCAGTATTCAGGTTTAATTGCAGTATTGGTGCTGTGCATAAGTCAGTAGGTTTTGAGTTTCAGTGTGGCACTCCATATCACAGTTTTGCCATCACTGTACCTGCATAGTAATGAGGCTAGAAATGAGAGAAGCCATCTTAATGTTGAGGGTGCTGATGTTCCCATATCCACTGCTCTCGTTGCCTCCTGTGTTTTCTTTTTTTGAGATACGGTATTACTGTGTAATTCAGGCAGATTATGAACTCACAGTGAGTGATCTTCTTGCCTCAGCCTCCCAAGTTCTGGGATTACAGGCATGCATCACTCTACTCCCCCCCACCCCAAGGTTTTTAGTGTGTTATTTCAATTTCCTTTATCTCGGTGAATTTTCCTAATCCGCCATGTGATTTGTTTGAACTTTTGGTTATGCAAGAGTGTGAATTTCTAAGGTTTCTGTTACTGTTTTGCAGTTCATTCCATGTGGTGGGAGACCATACCCTGTATGATTTGCATCATTAACATTTACTGCGGCTTACTTTGTAGCTAGCCATGGCCCTGTGTGTGTGGGTTGTTCCATATGTACTTGTGAAAAATAGCAATTTTTCTTGTGTTGTATTTTCTTACAGACATTGGTTTGCTCTAGCTGATTTGCTACGTTGTTCACATCCTTTTCCCTATTTTTCTGAGTGGTTATTCGTGTGAACTGTAAGTCCTTTCTGGGAAGCCTTACAGAGCCCCAGGCCTTCTGATTCATACCACATGATGGGGCAGTCAGGGCAGACCCTGGCATTGCCTTTGTTGGGAGTTGTGGTGCAGGCCTCATACATCCTGTGCTGTTTTCACTCCAGGCTCCCAGCGAATCCCAGCCCAGACTGCAGGGAGCAGGCTTGCCACAGGCCACAGCGCCACAAGCGAAGGGAAATGTGTCCAGCAAGGGCAAGTCCCAGATCCTAGAGCCCCATTCTGAGGTGGTTTTGGATGTGAAGGAACAAGCTAAGAAAGGTAAGCAGAGCCTGGCAGTTTCTCTTACATCCTCTTCAGCGTTCTGGTCACATTCAGCACATAGCTGTGCCTATGTGCTATTGCCCACACACACCTTGAGAGGGCAGTGTGCAGCTTGAGATAGCAGTGAGCTCAGTGAGGGGACCAGGAGTGAGACATGAGGCATCTTCCCTGACAGCCCATCCTTGTAAGCTGTGTAATGAGAAGTCTGGATGGTACTTTCCCTTGATCCCAAGACATCATGAGGATTACGGGATTAAGGAGAGTTGGCTGATCCCCAGCAGCTGTCAATGGGAGTAAAGGTGACCCATTCCAGACATGGCATCCACATACGCAGCGCTCCGCCCACCTCCACTTAGAAGTTGTTGAGATTACTTTCCTAAGCTGCTTCTCTTCCTCAGTGAAGATGAACAGCCACGTAAGTCTATGGTCTGTTGCTGATTACAAAATAAGCTCCCCAACTGCTTCCAGTACACAGCTACACCCCATCCCCTGGAAATAACCTGGAAGTTGAGTGGCAGCAGGTGCTTGTTTTAATCAAAATAATGTGCTGGTGAGGTCCCAGCTAATCATGTTCTGTGTAGAGGAAACCAACGAGATCCAGGATGTGAGTGAAGAGGTTCGGAGAGACAGCGGTGGGCCGCCCCAGGAACCAGGCCAAGGCCAGGCTGCAGAAGATATGGCCAAAGATGGCAAAGGCCTTGGGGAAGCTGGAAAACTTAGCCACACAAAAAAGGTGCCAGCTGTCTTACCATTGAGCCCAGAAAACGAAGAAGCAGAACCTGAGCGGGACCAGCTTGTTATCCATGAAGGGCAGGAGGAACAGGCTGCTGCCGGGGAAGGTGGGTACTCATCCCTTTCCATGTTCCAGCCTGCCATGCTCCCTCAGATCTCAGCAGATGGCACTTCATCATCTGCCTGGTCTCTCCACATGTTGGTTGTCCATAATCAAGTTGCAGGCAGGCAGGAAGGGCAGTACACTTGCAGACCTTGAAGTTTTAGAAATAGCACTAACAGGGGCAAGGAGACTCTGAGGCACAGATTCCTGAGCAGAGTGCTCAGCAGAAAACAAACTGCCTCCTGGCAGGCAGGCAGGCCACCCTCTTGTCTACCACCTTCTCATGTGGGACTGGTGCAGGATACATACCTGTGAACTAGCATGGGGGTGGGGGATGGGGAGGAATGACTGTATAGGTGGAGATCAGTGTGCATTTGAGAATTAAAGGAGACAGTGAATCCCATCTTTTTGGGTTTTTCATATTGAAGAGTGGAAATCTGGTATCTCAAGATATAGCATTTCCATCCTACTCAAGCCAACTCAGGACATGCCCAGCAGTGGGCAGGAAGCAGCTCAGGGGATGTATTCATTTGCAGCAATTACCCCAATTTGGTTTAAACTCATTTTTACCTCAGTTTCTTTTCTGGAAGAAAGTTCCTTACCTGTTCACTGTGGGAGGACTGTACTATGTGCTTGGTACCAGCTCCTTGATGCTGAGAGGACAGCTAAGGCTGTGCTGAGGGACCCAGTGTCACAGAATCTGGTTCTCTCAATGCGCAGGGCTTCTACCATAGACAGGGAGGAGAAACAGGACTGCAGCAGATTTTCTAGTCTTTTTGTTCCGACCCTCCTGTATGCATGTGTGAAGTGTTTAAACCTTCAGACTAGATCTCATGAATGCATTTTCTCCCAAACTCCCTTTCTGGTTGCTCTTCCTCTAGGGATGAAAGCAATATTGAATTATCCCATCCTTATATAGGACAGGTTTGTTCTTTTGCTCACAGTAGCAAGTCCATTTCCTCCTGGAACAAAGAGCCATTCTAAGGAGGTATTTTCCTCACTTTCAGTCTAGGTTGGGGCCTTTTGGGAGAAGGGATATAGTCTTGCAGTGTTGCCCGGGCTCATTCTGAACAAGATCCTGGTTCTATGTGATCCTTTTGCTCAGCCTCCTAAGGTACCAGGATTATGAAAAGAACCCATGGTACCATCCTTTTTGTGGGGTGGGGAAGGACTGAACCAGGGCTTCATGGATGGTAAGGCAATACTGTACCCCTGAGTTGTACCACAGGGCCATATTTGAGTGTAGCATTCACTCCCATGAGGAAACAGTGACTGCTACAAGGTGATGAGATCACCCCCGGCACCTGAGTCCTTGTAGCTAGGGGAGAAATGATGTAGTTTACACTCTGATTTTACAGGACAAAACCAGCAGAAGATGGGAGATGATGGCTACGGCATGGATGCAAATGAGGCAGAATCGGAAACAGACAAGCAGGCAGCCCTTGCTGGGAACGACAGAAACTTAAATGGTAATGTCAGTGAGGCCTTTGTCTAGTTAACAGTGGTAGTAATGCAGAGAATTTTGTTTAGCTTTTGAGAGCAAAAGTTATTAGGTTAGGTGAAGACTGAGAAGCCTAAGATATCACTTGGAGAATTTGCTCTCAGTAACGTTTAGGGCTTTTTAAACCAAATGGCTGCGTCACCCCTTGATCGGTCTATCTCTTTAATACCTGGTAAAGTGCAGTCTTGCTGCAAAAGCTCAGCTGGCATCTCTTTGAAGAATGCTTCCTTCTAGGGCAGGGGGCTACTGAAGACTGAACTTTAGCAGTCTATCAGAGCTACACCCCCAGCCCTTTGGCTGTAGCCTAGTCTGACCATAAAACTTGTGATCTTCCTGCCCCAGCCTCCCAAGTGATAAAAAGATTATAGACATAGTACTACCATGTCTAGCTCAATCCTTTCCTAAACTGATTTTACTTTTTTCTTTACACTTATATTTTTCTACTTTAACTCTTTGAGATGGAGTCAGAGTATTTCTATAGGCCAGATTTTCTGTAAGTCTCTTAAAGTGAACGCTTATCTTTTTGTTCGGTTTCCAGTCCTGTGGATTTTCCCAAAGCTGCAGCCTTCAGCTGGCTGAAAATGGTCTCATTCACATAAGGCTTTTTTGCTACCCCATCTATCACAGTTTCTGTGCTGTTACCTTCTGGGATTAGGTTTTTGTAGCTGTTCCCTGCCCTCTCCCCACCTTGATGGGGCCCTGGTCTGGAAACTGAGGAGAGGTCTTAATAAGGTTTTAACAGATATCTAGTCAGAGGTGGCTTTGCTGTTTAGTGATTACCTGTAGGAGCTGATGACTTCCACTACTGTTAACGATCAGTGCATTGATCTGAATGTTAATTTTGCTAAATTTAACATTTTCAAACAGTATAGCTGTTATGGAAGAGATGAAAAGAATTTCCATATACCCTTCATCCAGGTTCCTCAAATGTTACCACCTTAATTGTCCAAATAAATTGTGATAACACAACTGACTTTATTCAGCTTGCCAGTGCCTAGCTCATCTTTTTTCTGTTGGGGACTGTACAGGTGCTGTTGCTCTTCTCTGACATCCTTTAACCCTGAGCTGCATGTACTTATCTCTCATCCTGTATCAACTTTTTGGTCATTTTTATAGTGATCCCGTTGGATTTGTCTGAATTGTGTGTTCTTGAAAGTACATCTTGTACTTATCTAGGATGTCCCAGAGTTGCTTAGTTTGTAGAAATGAAAGTCCTAACATGGTTGTTAAACTGTATTCAGACTACCTAAGTAGTTGTTTTCAAGGCAAACTATAGTCACAAGGTTAAGCATCTCTTCTTCTTGCTTTTGCACTGCTGACCCCACCAATCACTTCTTGTTCATCTAGGAGTAGGTTTCTTGGTCTCTGTTGTCTCTTACCTAGCTTAACTATCCTGTAATGTGGCCCAGTGGCCTACTATTCACTTGGCTTTGCAGTGATGCCTCCATCTTTTTTTGCCTTCATGAGAATTTCATGAAGTTCAGGCTGGCCTTGAATTTGTGGTGATCTTCTGATCTCAGTCGCCTATGTGCTAGGGTTACAGGGGTGTACCACCATGTCTGCCCTGAGGCCTTGCTCTCTCATCCCCTGCTCTTAGCTGCTGTTCCAAAGGCCTGACATGAGCAGAACTCTAAAGTGAAGAGGTGGGCAAGGTAAAGACAAAGGCTCTGTCGGCTCTTTTAAGATACAATTTTAAGATGAGGAAACGTCATCAACAGCTTCATCATTAAGACCTTACCTGCTTCAGGGCAATTAACTTTTTAGAAAGGCATTAATTCCAATTATTACAATACACTATTAGCTTAATTATGACAATCATTTAGTTAAATCCTTAAGTGAAACTTTTTACCATGCAATAGTTACCTTGGTTTCAGCTTTTGTGACATCTTTTTTGGTCTATGTGAAGAGGAACCATGAATGTCACCAGCATGCACTAAGACAGCACAGCAGAGTCATGGTCTCTTCTTGGATTTAAAGTTACCAAATTCTTAGGCATCTGAGCTGTTTTGTGGTATGCTGTTGACCATACAATGCTGTTTGTGTTGTTATGGATAATACAATCTTTTTCATGAGTTTCCAGAAACTCAGGAGAAATGGGACTTGGTGGGCTGATTTCTTAAAGTATTTAATACTGGAATATTTGCCTCCCCCCCTTCTAGTTCTTAATGCTGAGAAGAGAGACATCATACGTTTATTTGATCAGCGTGAAAAGCAGAATCATACACTCTGAATCAAACTGGCATTGTGTATTTGTGACAGGACTGAACAGATCCATATAAACCATTCATGAGTGACTGAGTACTCAAAGCTGTGAAATGTACTAAAATGTACATCTAAAGATGATTGTATGGGTTTAGCATGTACTTTATAAAAACTGGGTCTGTCTCAAATTGGGAGTTTTTTGGGGGTATTTTTTGGTCTGTAATAGGATGCGTTTGTCAAACCTCTTCAGCTAATAGGTATTTCACAAGGTCACAAGTAGAGAACAAGTTTTTCTTCCAATATAGCAGCAGTGGAGCTTCTGCATTTAAAAAAGATAAAAAGCCTGTACGTGCCCACCTATCAGGAAAGAGGTGAGCTGCACGGATACCCTGGTCTGGCTGGGTCCTCTCCACACACTGTGCCTGCTGCTGGTGCCAGCCCATCTGTCACGCCTGTTCTGAGTGATGGGCTAATGCTCCTATGCACTCCTGATTCTGACTATCCTCGCCTAAAGTGCTGTTAACAGACATCATTAGCAGAAGTTTAAACAAGCCTGAATATAGAGTTGCTAGGGTCAGAGTTTTAAAAAGACTTAGCACTGACTTATAATTTGGAAGTTTGTGGTCCAACCTTACTTTGCGGCAAAGCAAAATCTTCCTTGAAGTACCTTACTGAGGACAGCTATGACTAAATTAGACTTGTGACAACAGGAGCCCAAACAGCTGGCCCTGTCTGGCATACTCACAGTTAAAGACATACACAAGTCTTAACACTTATAGGCCTGTGCCCCCTTTGTCAGAGTAAAAGACCAAGCTAATATTGAAGGATATATAGGATATATAATGTTACAAAATGGGTATGTCTAGAAAGGCAAAAGAAATGCTGCTGTTTTATCCTTATACACTTAGCTCTGGTAAATGAATTGTGAAATGTATTTTAAAACATCAGAGGTTAAGTTTGAAAATGATGGTTTAGTTATAACCGGTGATAATGACAATTAGGTTTGACCTGATTTTCAATACTGATGTGTTTGAAACAGGCTCTTATCACTTGTGAGTCACACTAATGACCTTCAGAAGTACTATGGGATGAGGGAAGAGGCACAGGATGTAATGTAGGGACTTCAGGGATCATTTGGTTAGCTCCCTCTTTTCCAGAGGGGATAATGGGGCCCAGAAATTCAGGAGCATCTAGACATAGCGCTGGACTCACCACAGGGTGCACTGAATGGCTATGCATTCCACAAGGGCAGGATGGTGTTTTTTTCACAAAATATGTTGACCATCTCCAATGTGTTTTTTATCCAGTCTTTAAGATATAGCTTGTCCACCCCAAAAGGCAACTGAAGAAATATGGAAATGTCTAAGTAGATTTCAGTCCAAGTTTTTTTTCACTGTCCCTTTGTGTCTTAGGGCTAACATGAATTCTCTTGCTTTCTCAGGTTAAGTATTCATCTCATGTTTAAATGTGTGTAACATTGCTGAGAAATAAAGTACTGTTCAACTTTTAAAACTGCTTCCATTGTTTTTAGCTGTTTTCCCTTCATACCTTGTGCATAAAAATTGTGGTTTGCTAAATCTTTACTGGGATAAGACAGAATGTCTTATTTAATGCTGCTACCACTTAGTCTTTAAAGAGTATGCTAAAACTTTGGGGAGAGTTCTGGTGGAGGCTTGAAGTTTAGTTATCTCTGAAAGATGGGAGATGATGATAGTGGGACTTCAAGGGTGATGGACCATGTCTGCCTCTCTTAGAAATAAAAGTCACTTGCCTATGTTTGTGTGGGATGATCCAACTCAAGGCTTTGTACGTGCTACACAAACACTTCCTGCCTCCCCTACCAGAAAACATTGACTGGTGCATTACAACTCACTCTCTAAAACTGCTTTATCAGCTTAGTATTATCATTTGAAAGATTAGTCCTGTTAACACAGTCTATAGTCCCATTTCCTCTTGTAAAAGAACCATCTTCTAATAATCTCCTTGCTCTAATTATGTGGGAGGGGCCTGTTATGGTTTATGTCTAGTTGTCCCCCCAATGCCTCATGCAATCATGGGGCGGGGACTTCCAGAGTTTGAGACATGAGTCATGGTCCACTGGGATTATGTGTTTTAGTACTGATGGGGTACAACTGGTTCCTCCCTGGGCCTGCCTAGGATATAATTGACTCCTCCCTAGAGCGGGATCAAGGGCCCATCCTGGGGTATGATTGGTTCCACCCTACAGCACAATGGGCCCACGTCAGAGTGACTGAGCACAAAGAAACTTTTTAAAGGGCTGTTGTTCTCTGCTCCGTTTGTTGTTCTGCCGCCATGAACTGGATGCCCTCTGCCCTGTTCCACTCAGCCTTGGGCCAGCCGAATATGGACTGAAACCTCCAGCAACTGTGAGCTCAATCAACCTTTCCTTCCTTCATTTTGAGTGTCGGGTATTTGTCCCAGCAACAAGTAAAAGTAACTAAGACAAGGCCCATGTAAGTTATTCCAGAAGTCAACAGAAGACACATCTATGATTAAATGAAAGCTGCACACTTTCCTAGAATATTAACTAGTATTTGAACTTTTTTAATATATTTGGTACAGGGTCTCCACTATACAGCAGCTTGGACTTATAGTGACTCTCCTGTTTCAGCCTCCCTAGTGCTGGGGTTATAGACACGCATGCACCACCATCCCAGGGGTAGGGCTAGTGCGGCATGTGGTAACAGGGATGAAACCTGGGTCCTTATGCTTGCCTAGGTAGGCACTTAGACCGCTGAGCTATTTCCATGGTCCACAGTGTTTGAACTTTAAACAGAAGTTTAAAGTTAAACAGAGTGGCTGCATTAGTAACTTTATATCCTAAGTGGAAGACAGTGCAGAGGACTATAGTAAGAACCATACAGTGTAAATGAACACACTAGTTCTGTTTAGAACTAGTGTTCACGTAAGTCTGATATGCCAAATTGAGTTTAGATACCTATTGCAAATATTAGACAAACCGATCAGTTTTTATCAGGTTCTACTTTGCCAGAACTCTAGATATCCTGTTCTTATCACAGGGTCACTCCTTGCCAAGATTCCCAAAATCCTATGAACTTTTGTTTTAGCTTGCTATTAAGTTTCCACCTGGTATTGCTCATTGCCAAAAAGATAAATTTTTACAGCTTTAAAAACATACACAGGCACTAGAACGACAGGTACTACTGAATTACCTCATCTTGGTTCAGGTGCTAGCAATAGGAAGACCCTTTTCTCAAGTTTATACTACAGTTCAGAAGATAAAAGATGGTTCTGGGTACGTTTATTAAGCATGGCCTTCACCAAGAGGAGGATCCTTTCCTGAGATGTGGCACTTCAGATGAAACTTGAAAGCTGCCAATGAAGTGGCCACAACAGCCTTGGAAAGCAAAAGGAGGCAGTGTGGCTGCAGTATGAGAAGCCAGAAGCAAGGCAGCCAGGCCAGCTGTTCCTGGTAGACATCTACACTGTGAGATCAGGTTTGCATTATCTTTTACAACCATTCCAATTGCTTTGACACTCAAGTATGATTTTTCCATCTCCATTGCTTCACTCCACTCTGCTTCACATGATTTTCTAACCTCTGTCCCACATCTTCAAGAAAGAGCTCTCCATGTTGTCACCAGCAACCTCTACATGCCCAGTGCAGTGGGCCCACTTTGGCCATTCTATTACTGGCCCTGTGGCTGTACATTCTGCTTATTTTCCTCTAAGGCTCTGCAGGCTTTTCCAGTGACCAAAAGCCCAGTCAGGAAAAGGCAGGTAAATGCCTCTTATAAATATTTCAAAGAACATGCTCTCATCAGTATATTGGGCTGGCCAGAAAACTGTTGTGTGAAAGCAAAACAGTGAACTGATACAGAAACTAAAACAATGGATACCTGTCTCTTGTCACCTCAGTGGTTTCCCCCTTCCTGGGCTCATTTTTTGTAACTGGGCCATCCCCAGTCTATGTCTTAAGACCCCCATCAGGCCTTTGACACCATTTCTGTGCAACTGCGACCCCCCCCACAGCTTTAATTTCCGTGTCTACGACCACTTACCTCTCTTCATCTCCACCTTAGACTGCACTTCTTGGCTATCAACTAAACTATTTGCTATCTTTACTAGGATGTCACAGAGACAGCTCAGAGTCTCAATGATCCTTGTGCCCTAAATAAGCAAAAGGCACCTCATTTGCTAAAGCCCAAAAAACTGAATCGCCCAACTCCCATGCAACAAACCCACCTATTCATTAACTACTTCCTATTAGCTATACAAAAACATTTGATTCCATCCACTTCTCTACCCTCTCCACCATAACCATTGCTAAAAACATTCTCACTGGCATCCCTATCCCTACCCAGAAGCAGGAAGCAGGAAGCAGGTATAACTTGATCCCATTAGTTCCCTGCATTTGGTAGTAGCAGAAGACAGTCGAGATTCTTTGGCTTCTTGCCTCCAGGTCTACACACATCCTATTTCTTTGTCTAGGATGCCTTGAACAGCTAAGACCTCCTGAACCTTCAAGACTTGTGCAAGATCATGACGTTCTCTGCATAGTTCAATATGACTCTATCAGTAACATATACTAATCAACCTGTTTTTTAGTTTGTGGATAATAAGTTAACAATAGCATACTTTAAGACCCACTTCAAAGAATACCACAGGTTAATTACCAAATGACTGCTCAGTAACATTCATCTGCAGATGATTCAATCAGACATTAGAGTAAGAAGTGCCAGAGCAACTGCACTGATACATACCGGTGGTTTTGGTCTTTGATTTTTCTGCTTTAAAGGATATGTATTCTATATTTCACATCTTGGCCCCTGGGTTGGAAGAACAATTTCTTGGCTTCCTAAGTTGCCTTGGGGCCTTTTTTGGTTATTTGCAAAATGTCAGTATTCTTTGTACTGTCCTCTTTTGTGGATTCTTTTATTGGCTATTTCCTATCATTCCTTTGCCAATTTTTGTTTTCCACATTTTAAAAGCATCAACCACAAACAGTGCTATTTTCCTTCTCAACACATGTAAGCTGTACTTCTTTCTCCAAGTTTTTCTTGTACAGGCCATTTTTCTCTAAGATTTCTAAAATATCAGGCTGCCGAGAGTTGGTACTGGTTAGGGCGAGTGTTACCATTCTTGAAAAGGAAGTTATACTACTACTTCATTTCCTAAAGAACAGGGTCAGGAACGTCTGTATCCTACCATCTTTTTTCTTTTTATTGTGGCAGGCATAGTCAGGTTAGATGCTTCAGAGTTATTCTCAGAAAAAAGTCTGAATCACGCCTTCAAGAAAGATGTCAAGGAGCTAGGGAAGTAGCTCAATGGTCAACACTTGTTTATCATATATAGGTTGAATCCCTATCAAAACAACAAAACAGTGGTAAACCAGAGTTAAGATATTTAAAGCTCAGAACCCGTACCATAAAATGCAAAAATCTCACTAATCTCAAGCCACACTACAAAAGCCAGCTTAATCCAAGTGTACCTAACTTATACAGTATTCCTCAGAGGACAAAATAGAAAACGTGGACAGTTGCCACACAAACTCCCAGAAAAAGGACAGGGAGAACAAAGGATAGGACAGGCCCTCTGGCACCAAGCACGCACAGGGACTGGCGGGCTAAAGCAATGATATTAGTAAGTCCCTACTTGAATGTTTCATGGATTAAAATGAAGATGGACACAAAAAAAGAACATTACATTTAAAGCCAGACCTTTCTTACCTTTTCAACATCACCAACAAACTCTTTAAACATCACCAACAGACTCTTTAAAATGTGCTGAAAGTAATAAAGGATTTACCCAATATGCTTTTAAATGTACCCCACCAAAAAATCTCATAAGGGTTTAATAAATCCCATGACTTGAAAAACCTTCTGGATAATTTAAACTACTAAAATGGTAAAAAGCAAACATTTTCAGCTCTATGTTTCAAGTAGTACCGTCTTTCATCTTCAGTCATGCATTTTTTTGTCAAGAAATTTATTAGCCTTTACAAACACTATTTTCACTCATAAAAAATGATTTATGATTAAGTCTGTAATAAAACCATATAACATTCATCAATGAATTCAGTTTCCATGGAACATAATAAACCACTTTAAAACAGCAGTTTTCAGTCATGTCATATAAGGCTGTCAAACTAAAAATATTCTTTATAATGGGTTGTCATCCAAGAAATTCATTTCACTTCATGTTACGTGGTGAGATTGATGGATACATCCTCTAAGAGTGGAATCTGAAAGTAGATTCTACCTCTTTGTGGTCATGTTTTCAGTCTCTCAAACAAGTTTCACAACAGGAAAATATTTGTGAATAGAGAAATCAAATTCAGGAGGAACCTGTAAAGAAAATTAGAAAGTCAATTGAAGTATCTACAAGTAACTGTGTAATCAACAGAAAGCACTATGTTTAAAGTTTCTTGTGCTTTTAGAAACAAGGCAACACAAAAAGAGATTTAAAAGCTGATTTAGCCAAGTTTAGTGCAAATGCCTGTAATCCCAGCACATGGGACGCAGACGTAGGAGGATCACCATGAGTTTGAGACCAGTCTAGACTATCTAGTGAGTTCAAGGCTAGCCTGGACTACATAGTAAGACACTATCTCAAAAAAAGCTACCAACCAACCAACCAACCAACCAAAACTGACTAAATGACCAAAAAAAAGTCAAGAATGAACCTGAAGGAAAAAAAATCAACTTATTTTTGGGCTTATGAAGATCATCAGAAGATACTGTTTTCTATGTCCAGAGAATTGATTACAAAGGCAAATGGACTTACACAGAAAGAAGCTCAAGTTGTCAGGGAACAGCAAATTTTTTAGTTTCCAGGTCAGACAATAAACACAATAAGGGCCAGTGAGATAGCTCAGTAGTCTATAGTGCCTGCTTAGGCAAGCTTAGGCAATCATAGGGACCGCAGCTCAATCCCTGGCACCATATGCTACACCAACCCCACCCCTAGGGCAGGCTGAGTCAGCCATAAGATAAATAAATAAGTAAAGTTAAAAAAATAAATACAATGAGATTGAGTAAGGAAGGCAAGAGAGATGGCAGACAAAAACAATGGGAGTAAACAACAGGACTGGACATAATGGGAAAGCACCTCCTGGCTGGCATGCTCCACAAGGCAGGGCTTGGCTACCTAACAAACTGCCATTACCCTGAAGATGCGACATGACCAAGGAAAACATAAACACACTCCCATCTCTTGAGTCCCTAAAAAAGGCTTTAATTATTGAGATTCAGCTTCCCAAAGTTAGGCGACATTTAAATACCTCAAAGTTGATTTGTTTTTATACATTCTACTTTTTTTTTTTCCTTTTCTTTTTTGGTGGGACCAGGGTTCAAACTCAGGACCTTGCACTTGCCAGGCAGGCACTTGTGCCATGAAGCTATCTGCCTAGCCCCTACATTCTATTTTTCTTCTCAAGTTGAGGCAGATAAATTTTAAGTCATAAACTAACATGATTCAAAGCAAAATACTGCTAAATCTTAGGATATTATTTGTTCAGTTTTAACTTGTTCTACAATTACGCATCTCACTGAAAATCTTTTAACATTTCAATTCCCAACAGCATACTTACCTTGGACTCCTTTTTGTGTCCTCCTGCCAGTAACTTCATAACCACAAAATTGGGCTTGGCAACTTTTAAAATTCTATTCACCTAAAACACAAACATTAAATTATCACAGCAGAAAAGTTGTAGTCAGATTTTCTTTGTATTACAGATACAAGTGGAAACTTGACATAGTGGAAGTGCTAAATTTAATAAAGGCAATTTAAAACAGTAAGCATTTTTTTGGGGGTACAGGGGATCAGACTAGGACCTTGCACTCGCTGGGCAGGCACTTATGCTGTTGAGCTATATCCCCAAGCCTAATAAGCACTAACAAAGAACTCCATTCAGCCAGCGGTGGCTGGAAAGGGCTCCTATGTCTTGTTCTGCAAATGAGCATTAGCTGTTGCATCCTGAGAAGGCAGAAGGCAGTGCTTGGGGAACAAACAGGTGATTAGGCTGAGTTTGCAGACCACAGCTTTGCCAATGACTAGCTGCCAAGTTCTCTAACCTTTCTGCTCCTCAGTGTCTACATGCATAAAAATGGAGACAACTCTCCTTAACTCATAGGGCATTGTTGTGAGGACGGTGCTGTATAGTGATGTTCTGGTCAACTGCAGATGCATGTCTGATATGACAGTGGTCCAAAGGGTACCACCCAGAGCTATTTTAGCTTGTGTAAATTTGTTAAGATTTTTACACAACAATAGCTTTGCCTACAATCCATTTCTCAATACAACCTTGGGCCAGCGAGATAGCCCAGCAGTCTACAGCAAGCTTAGGCAACCGCAGTGACCACGGTTCAATCCCCAGCACCATATGCTGTGCCAGCTGCACCCCCAGAGCAGGCTGAGCCGGCCTGCCGGAAGGAAGGAAGGAAGGAAGGAAGGAAGGGAGGGAGGGAGGGAGGGAGTTAAAAACAAAAACAACCTTGTCCTTAAGTGATGTATGACTGTAGTAAGAGCTGAAAAGTCATACCTACGGGTATTTGTATCCTTTGATTACCATGAATTTTGACTACCACTGATTCAAAAGGTTTTCTTGGACACAGGAGCAGCAACAGAATAGAATGTTGGGTCCCTCTCTGAGAGTAGTCTACCGAGTCCACACTGCTGCACTCTTACTGATCGCAATGAAACACAGGTTCAGGATCAGTTTCCTCTCAACTGATAGTTCCTTCTCATCCTCCAGGTAGATTTCCAGCTGCTTACTTAATAGTTCCATTTGCATATCTGATGGGCACCTCAAGTTAGCCTCATCCCAATCTGCCTTGTCCCCTGCTCCTACTGCACTGGCAGCTTTGCCTACATGAATATGTCCATTCAGCAACATATGCCAAAAACCCTTAAGTCCTCCTTGTCTCCTGTGTTCCATTACATCCCACATCTAATCCACTAACAGCCCCATGGACTGGATCTTAAAATACAGAGACAGTAAAAGCACTTTGGATTCCCTTCACTGGCACAGCTCTCACCTGGATCACTGTCACAGTCTACTCCAGGACTGACTCTCTGGACTCCACCTTCTTTCTTTCTGCAGTCTATTTTCAGCACAATGCCAGAGTGATCATTAAAACCTGCTCTACTTAAACCCTCCCATAGCACTACTTGTTTTCTACTCCAGTCACAACAGCAACTGACATGCTCTAGGAAAACTTGTGCCTCTTATTTTTCTTTCAGAAGATTTGTTTCTTTGCCTTCTACGATTCTCTCACAGGTCACTGTATTTAAAAATGCCCATGGTTTGGGATTTAGCCAGTTGTAAAACACTTGCAAACCATGTGCAAAGCCATGGTTTCCATGCCCAGCATCACCACAACAAAACAAGAAATGCTACCACTCACTTCCAGTAGCATTTTTTTTTTCAATTTGTTTGATTTTTATGTCATTATATCTAATATATAATTACTTGGTTATTATCTGTAACCCAGCATCCCTTCTTAATCTGTCTCCATAAGGATTAGCATATTAGTCTATTTATTTTCTATTCGAAATATAGCAGGGGGGTTGGGGAGATAACTCAGTGGCATGAGCGCCTACTTTGCAAGCACAAGGTCCTGAGCTCGATCCCCAGTACCACAAAAAAAAAAAGGGGGGGAGGGATAGAGTAGATACTCAATAATGAATAACTAGGACAAATGCTGTAGGTTCGACAGGCTACAATTTTATATATATGTAGATTTCTAAATGTGTAAAAATGTGTAATTGCTTTTATCACACTGTATAGGGATTTATCAGAATATCAATGATTGATGGAAAATACCAATTCCAAGTTAAGTGTAAGATGTTTCATATTCAGAAAGATAAGTGACGTTAAACTCAAGTACCTATGTTATAGAGTAATAGCATCACAAAGCTTCTCTTCTGGAGGGTTAAGAATGTAAGTTTACAGACCAAAAATTAGTGAAAAAGAAGGGCTACAAGGATTGCCAATATTTTGGCCCTAGCCATTCAAGGTCAGTGAGGACTCAGGACATAAGAAAGCCTGTGCTGTAACATCCTATGACTCAGCGGTTTTCCAAATTTTCTGTTCAACGAGATTAGGGGACCAGAGAGGAAAGGGATAGATGATGCATAGTGTGCCTAAGGAGAGTCATCTAGAGAGAAACATTCTCTCAGGCTTTCACAGAGAGCAAAGTGGTCAAGCAATGGCCGTGACTCATCCAGATGGCTGACACTGACAACAATTCTACAACTGTACATGGTTTCAAAGTAAATTCTGAGGGGATTTGACTGATGATAATACAAAAGTTACATGTTTTATTATGCAGGTCTTGCTTTAACTTGCCCTAAGTCACCCAGCAGAAAAGTTTAACCAGGAGGCATAAAACGTAAAGCTAGATTAGTATGCTGAGCTATAAAAGGCTTAAATCAACAGCTTGCGACGCTGCCAGTTTCGCCAATAATCCACTGCAATTATGAATTCTGGACTATGTATACAACTACTTTGTCTTGATTCAATGAGAAGAAATTTTTTGTACCAACACTGATTAGAAAAATTATCATGTCTACACCCTGTGCTCTGTATAACTACTATGAGGACAACAATATATATTGTATCAATTATTGGGAATGTACTACTATCGTGTTTTTAAAAAAAATATATTATTTCC
Organism: Capromys pilorides; assembly: GCA_004027915.1. Lineage (NCBI taxonomy): Eukaryota > Metazoa > Chordata > Mammalia > Rodentia > Capromyidae > Capromys > Capromys pilorides. The sequence continues at coordinate 36,872 of PVKN010003464.1, forward strand.
CTCCTCCCCCCAAAAAAAGGAATAAAATATGTCATCTATTAAGGGTATCCCTCCCAAACTTGTACTTGATTTAGTAGGTGGAATATGTGTTTTTAAAAAAGGCTCAATTTCTTTCCAAGACACCCAGCTCTCCTCCCAAGAAGCAAACTGTTTTGAGCTCAATGTATCTTTCCAGAGATACACACTCATATAAGAAAACACTTGCACACCATCTTGTTCTCCTTTGACTGAAATGGCAGTACAATAAACACACTGGATGCTACCTTCTTTTTAAACTTTTAAGTCCCAAAAAGCATTCCACTGTGTTAAACATCTTCTTTGTCCTAAAGACTATATAGCATCCCATGGAAGGATACACCAGTCCAGTCAGCAGACTCCTACCGATGAACACTAAAGCTTCTCTCCTTTTTGCCACTAGACAACCTGCTGCAGTTATTGCTTAGGTATTCATGCTTTCCCTCACCTCCTGTGTGTGCATATGGATCTAGAAGATAACAGC
>PVKN010003465.1:0-37177 GCA_004027915.1 Capromys pilorides
CCCCTCAGGCTGCAATCTCACACAGTCTGTCTTTCACGTGTATGTCAACTCTGCATCTCAGATTTTCATTCATATTCCATATGTTAACAAAAGAACTCTGCAACATAGGAAGCCTCATCTGCCTTATTCTAAGTAGCCTGGCTTCTAGTTCCACTGTGCCATACTTTTTATTTATGGCTCAACATATTCCATTCTGGATAAATACACATTCCATTTATCCATTCTCCTGTGTAAGGGCAACTGGGAGATTTTCATTATCCAACTGATCATAAATGAGGCTGAAATAAATGTTGGAATGGAATTATCCGAAGAGTGTACCTACTTGACATTTTAGGAAAAATATTACACATTTTAAAAAGTGGGATAAAATAGTAGCTCTACCTTTTCGTTTTTTGAAGAATTTCCACAGTAATTTTTTTACTAGACTGAATAATTGACTTTCTAAAATTATATGTATATACTTTTTCCTCAATTCTTCAATTACTTGGGTTCAATCAGATCCCTGCATACCTGAGGGGAAATGGTGGGGAATAAAGACAGTAAAAGACAATATTCAAGATACCAAGGCACCAGGCAGAACCTGGTTATACTGGACAGGAACCGCAAACTCCAAGTTTGACCAACATTTATTAGCAGGTGAGAAGCATAGCAAAATGAGTAGAGTGCCTTTCAGGAACAGAAATTGTAGCCAGTGGGGATTGATGCAATGATGGAAAGTGCTTTGCCATGCAGATAGGCCTGCATTCTTTACATTGTCCCCAGCAGATGCTATCTTGAGTCAAGAATGCTGTGGTTGCAAGCTTTCTCTGTACAGCGAGGAAGCAGGTTGCTCTGAGGCCAGTATGAGCTAGTTCAGGAACAGAGAGGTATGGAGGAGGCGGCCTGCTTCCTCGCAACCACAGGGTCCCGCTCATGTAGCCTGGTCCCCAACAATTCTGCCTTCTTGTTTCTGTGATGATAAATGCTGAAACAGTGTAATTTGTAGTTGGATAACATCTATGCTAACAGACTATGAACAGAAATATGTTAGAAACATATTAATATAATCAATCCAATGTGGAATCCACATTAGGCTTGGAGGAAAATCCATGGCCCAACTTGATCAAAGGTATCAACAAACTTGTCCCCATCTTGAATTTGCCCATTCAAATTATGCATCTGATGAGACACAGTACTTCCCTTTGGAAGGCTTCTCTGGCCATAGCAGCCCTGCTGTGCATAGTGCTTGTGGAAACTTTGTGTATGCTTCCATGGGTGAGTAGACAGGTCGTAAGGCAGAGGAGACTTATAAAACTGGGCAACACTGAACAGACAATGAAGGCCCTGTTTGCAACTGCAGACTTTCTCCCTAATCTCCCTTTCACATGCCAGTAGTTTACAAAACACTAATCTGTGGCTATAATTTTACACCAATAGAATGTTGCAGATTCCAGACTTTGTTTGGTGCTTTTGTCTAGTTAACTATGAAATTAACCCTTTGTAGGGTGAGGAGGAGCCACAGGGGACACAGCAATGTTGGAAATACACAGCACCAGAGAAACAATTCCAGAAATGACTAAGCCAAAAATTTTCTTTATTCTCTGTGTATAAGATGATTAAGTAGAGATTAAATAAATGATAGCATGAAGGTTGGTCCATGAGTCCACAAACTCACAGGCATCCAGATCCCAGGCACATGCTCCAAGACTAGTCATGTGTTGTTTAGTAGGGAGCCAGTGTTCAGCAAACCCTGGAGTTATTTGACTTTTTTCATTCTACACACCAGCCTTCCTTTATTTAGCTCCTCAGTAAAGTAAATTTCTTTGGAAGTGATGTTCCCCAAACCCCCATTCTTTTTATTGGTTTTTCTATGATTAACCAAGGGAGACCCACCTTGGGCAGAAGTATCAACGAAGCAACATATTCATCTGGTTCAAAAACCCAGATGTTTGTGGAATGAATTACAGTTTGAATTTCTCCTTCATAATCAGAAACATCTACCCCAGATACAACAGTGATGCCCTGAAAATTTAACCTCCCCCCCCCCAGTATTAATCTAACAGTGCCTCCATATAATAATCCCAATATTCCCATGGATAATTTCACTGGATCATCTTCCCAAACAAAGGTGATTCTTTGGGCTTCAGGGAGGTCTAATCCCACACTTTCTCACCTTCAGAGGTTGAAGGAAGCAGTGTCTTACTGGGAAGCCAAACAGACTATTGCTCTCCGCTTGTACAGGAGAGGCCCTGTTGTTTAAGGAGCCTAAGGGTGGGCTGGGCTGGCAGGGGTTTCTAGCTCTTTGAGTGTCAGGTATAGATCTCCAGCCTGCTAGTGTTGTACACAGCTAATGTGTTGTCACCCTACCATATCTTGTGCTTAATGGGCCCCATTGGGGGCAAGTTCCTAGTCATAAACAGCTTGTAGCTATGTCAACAAGGCTTGCTACCAAGGACTGGACTAAACTCTGTTTTGTGTGGCTGATTAGTGCCTCCCTGCATGAGTGCAGCTGGCCAGCCACCAGTGTGGCTAGTAGGGGCAACTGGTTGGATGCCTCCTTGTGTGGAGCACAGCTCACTGAACGGGTTAATAAAGGTTTACTAAATTCCAATCTGTTCTGGTCTCAGTTTCGATTTGATTTGAACCTGGTACATTTGGGGCCTCACCTGGGATACTATTAATAATTGGATGAAAGAGCTGAGACTTTTTCTGTGTGCCTATACTCTTCAAGGGACTGAGAGACATGCCTCAGCTCTGAGGAGATTTTATTGGCCTCAAAAACTCCAAATTCTATTATTATTTGGAAAAGAAGTGTCAGAATTCTTACTGGTAAGACTGTTCTGTTTGGAAAACTCATCAGGGAGGAGGAGTTGGTTGCAGTAGTATCCCCAAGACTCGACTCCAGACCATGATGGTGGCTGGTAGTCTTTGTTTTATATTTGGTGCTTGTCTTTGTCCTTGTCACTGTGGATCAGTCTGCTTCTGTTTCTGCATCTTTGTCACCCTGCAATTTGTTCCAAATCATTTTCAGGATTTCAGACAACTCACTTGTCAGAGAATCATCTTCAGAAATCCAGATCACCCTGCCCAGGTTCCTTATATTCATACTTAGTTTGATCTTCTCCATGACTCTCCAGAATGGCTCAAGGTTTGCCATTCCAGATGCCTTCCCAAAACGCACCCTCAGAAACTGCCCTTCTTCCAGTCTCCTTCCCCTCTACCTGACCCCCAACCCTCCTCCTTACCCACTGCTCCTTCACCTCGTCTTGTCCTCATAGGAAGTGCCCAGAGGGGGTTCAGCTGCCTTTATGATTTATGTTCCCTTACTGACACAGGGGCTACTTATTCAGTCTTACAACAAGCTGTGGGAAGCCTTTCAGAGACAAAAACCCTCATTCAGGGTGCCACAGTCTGGACTCAGGCTGGGATTCAGAATCTGAGAAAGCTGAAATGGCTAAAGTTTTTATGCATTCCATGTGAGGGTGGGAGGGGGATTGTGGGACACAGGTGCTACTTGTGGTCGGTAATGATGACTGTGGTGTGGCCAGGTGGTTGAGTTTGTTGGAGATTTAAGATATTCTAATTCTGGAGTCTCCATCGCCCATTTTCTAATTGAATGTCCAACATTTGTTTTATCCAAGACAATTCACTTGATGCTGTAGTAAAAACTTTCTTAGTGTCCTATAATTGGAACTGAGGGAAAATGAGGGAGAGAATGCAAAGAGATAAAAATGGCTGCCATTGTTGAGGATGCAAAATAATTCCTAAGTCTGATTCTCTGGGCTCCAAGAAGAGCTCAACACATCTGCTGATGAGTTTCATCTGCTACTGCTGTCAAAAGCCATGCTATCATAAGAAGGCCTGTCTCAAGAGGCCCACAAGCCGTGCCCTGACTGCTGAGGCAGCCACTAGAAGTGAGACTGAACTCTGAGTTATCAGCTCGAGAGCTCAAACTCAGCTTCCCAGATGGTCCAGCAGGACTGAAAGGCCCTGGGCCTGCCTCTTTCCTCTGGCCAGATGTTATCTCTACCTGACATCTCCACTGAGGAGCCCTGAGAAATCATAACTAGAGAAAAAACTCAGCCTATTGCTGGATACAGACAAAGGTCTCTTTGTCCTTCTCCAACCTTGACTTTCCTTCCAGTCATCGTACCTCAGTAGAGCCAGGCCTTGTATTTTGTGACACAAAACAGCCTCCATAGTAAAAGAAAAAAAATCTCTTGGCAGTGCCAGCTGCTTACAATGGAGGCCATATCTAAAACACTGAATGGGACATTGGTTTCATCTAACTGAATGCTATATATGTTAGCCTGGTTGGTTTCTGATGCAACTGAAGTATTTCATGCTGATAGTTAATATAGGTGTGACCTCTCTTCACTAAAGCTAGAGGGACTTACAGGTAACTGTCAGACTCCACAAATAAAGGACTCTAAGAACTAGTGAGTTCAAAAGTTTATAAATTTACCTTTTAGTGCAAATGCCCATGCTTTGATTCTATTTTTTTTTTCCTAGAAGATATCACCCAGGTAATATACTGGGATCCACCATATTTTGTCTATGGAGACCTCATACAGCTCAGGTCAACTGAGCCTTCTGAGGATTTCTTGCCTCATTACAAGAGAAGCTATCGTCATGTTCCTTAGGCAGGGCTGATTGCCATTAAAGAATCTTCCTCTATCAGTCTCATCCTATGTCAGCCCTCACATTCCTTGGGCAGGGCTGCTTGCAAAAGGTCTTAAAACCAAAAAGTTTCATCTTTCTCAGTGGGCCCCAAAAACCTGATACAAGCTGCAGAAGTTAGAAGGGTTTTCAGGAATGAATTTGTACATCTCCTTAGAAACCTGTTGATGTCATTTGGCCCATGCATTTCTGTTTCTTTGGCTTTGTATCATCCAGATTTAAAAGCTATTTTGCCTATCCAAGATAAAAATGCCTAGGGCCTACTGAGTGTCTTTTAGGTAGAACCTCTGGAGAGTATCTCTGACTGCTGGTTGACAACTATAACCCCTTTCATGCTGAAGAAGTTAGAGAGGTGATCGACCATGGATCCCTTACGGCAGTTCAGATTACTTCTTCAGAGGGAGGAATGTTGTAGGCAGCTGAATTAGAGGAAACTCCTTGGCCAATATTATAGCTCAAGAGGTGGCATAAAAACCAGTGAAGCCACTATAGATATTGCCTATAAAACCCACCTACTCAGACTCTGTTGTTCCTTATTGTTTGAGTAGATTAGCAGTGGTGATCCCTCCTGACTGTAGCAATAAAGTCACTTTCCTGTCTGCTACAGAAGTAGATGCTATGATATTTATTGTTGTTGGAAACATCTTTGGCAAAACAGCAGAATAACATGTAAAACAATTGGAGTGTAATGTAACCAAAGAAAAGATTGGCTGTTGGGGACTGGGGAAATAGCTCAGTAGAATAATCACTTGCTTGGCAAGTGCAAGGTCCTGAGTTCAAACCCTGGTTCTGGGAAAAAAAAATGGCTGTAGAGATCCATCAAAGGTGAAAATTGGGGACTATTCTTGATGTCTTTTTAGATAAGTGACCTGATATCTGCCTCAACTGGAGCTGTTCTCTTGTTTCTCTTGGCCCTGACTATAAGGTCCTGTATCATAAACTGTTTAAGTATGTTCAACAAAGAATCCAGGCCACCAAGTTAATGGTACTCAGAGCTCAATACCAGTGCTTAGACAAAACTGAAGAATCAATGATTTGATTTCCAGATAAAACCAGTTATGGGTTAAAAATCAATGTGGCTCTCATTATTTTTCTATTAAGCAAAGCTGGCAGGGACCTCTACCTCTTTCAGCATCGCTTCCTGGCTCAAGTGTAGATCCTTCAGCCCACTAGTGTTGTACACAGCTGATGTATTTTCACACTAACCATATCTTATTCTTCACAGGCTCCATCCTAGTCATAAATTTCTTGTAGCTATATCAACAAGGCTTGCTACAAAGGACCGAGCTCAGTTCTGCTTTGTGCAGCTGATCAGTGCCTCCCTATGTGGATTGTAGCTGGCTAGCCACCAGACCAGCTAACAGGAGTGGTTGGTTGAATGCCTCCCTGTGTGGAGTGTGGCTGGCCAGCCACAGGACCATCTAATAAAGGCTTACTAAATTCCAGTCTGTTCTGGTCTTGGTCTCAATTTGATTTGAACCCAATGCATACCCCATAATTTTCTTTGCTGCATTGAGGGCAAAGACTAGGAGCTGGGTTGGTATTCCCTCCTTCAAGGGGTAGAATAATAGCTCCTGACTTGGTTGGAGCAATACATAATTTATCAGTATATCTCATTTTCCCACAATTGAAAAATCGAACTTTGGAATTTGCACTTCCCTTTGTAAGGACTTAACATGCATTCAGCCAACACTGAGCTCTTATAAATTCAGTTTCCACATCTGGACAAGCTTTCAGACAATTTCCAAGATTTTTGTGGCTCTGACTGCCCCAGAGCCTCCTGCAGTATTTAGGTACTTTTTTTTTAAATTTAGCACAGGATCTACAGGGACAACCCAGTCTCACTACATAGTTGGACTCTAGTGATCCTTCTTTTTTCATCCTCTCTAGTGCTGGGATCATAGGTGTACCACCATGCCAAGTCTCAATCACTGCCTCAACATAACCCAGGGGTGGAACTGAGCTATCTGGCTGGCCCTATGTACATTCTTAAAAGTCAATTTAAGCAGTATAATCTTGGAGGCTTCTGAGTGAGGAATTGTCAGTGGGCAGCCCCCTGCAATGTAACAAGGAGCTCAGCCTGAGCCTGTCATGACCCCTGCAAGATATACACAAAGCGTGGGCTGCATTCTCACCTGAGAAGTTTGAGCACATGTTGCAGTCATCATCAAATGTATCTGGTCATGATTCATTAGCATAAGTCAGTTGTTTCCCTGTTCCTAGTGGCATCTAATGTGTGACCTCTGGCCTCTGAGTAACTCTAGTTGCTCTGGTAGTTGCACATTGAAATGAAAGCATTTGCCCACAGATAGACAGGAGAGGAAAGATCTCTAATATCTTATGGGGCCAGAGGTAGGGCTCCCAAAAGGGACTCCAAGCATTGCAGTGGCAAGGGTTTAGGGGCTCTGCTTAGTTCTTTGAAAACCATGTTCTGTCCCATGATGTTCTCTGGGGTCCGCTCTAACCATAATAGGGAAACAACCCTGATGGGATGAACCTGCCTCTAGTGGGCAGGTGCTTGGATCTCTGTGATTGTCTAACCTTTGTTAGCAGCTGAAAAGCATAGGAAATGGGTATACAACAGCAGCTGGTGCAAATAGGGAGTGATACAAAGTGATAGAGTGAAGAACAAGTCCTTCCGCATGTCAGTCCCCCGACACTCTTTACTTTGTCCCGAGCAATTGCCTTAGGACTGCTGTGATCAGGAGCCTTCTCTGCACAGCCAGGAAGCATGCAGCCTTCTCTGTACTTCCCTGTTCCTAAAGCAAGGTTTCACCAGCCTCGCATGGGACCACAGTCATGGGGCCTGGTCCCCAACACTTAGCATTATTCCTGGTTAGGTGTATGGTGCTCATTCACAAGAGTAAGATGTAATTTCAAGGTACTGGAGATTTACATTTCACAGGAGGTAATGATGTGGAAAATCTTTGTACATACTTTTTTCTATAGATTTTTTGAGAAATAACTACTGAATTCATTTTTGTATTTATTGATTTTATATGCCATATTTTAGTTTATTTTTAATGTATTTATATACTAGAGATATTAATATTATGTATTAACAGTTGTCTAATAATTTTTTCCATTCTTTAAACTGTCTCTTCACTCTGATATTTCTTTATTGTGCATAGGCTTTTAGTTTAATAGCCTCACATTTTTAATTACTTCTGTCATTTCTTTGCTAGTGAAATCCCATTCAGAAATTCCCTCATTCTTTTGTCATAAACCTCATTCCACTTTTTTTCCTTCCTGCTGTATGATTCAGGACAAATCTCTGAGGACAAAATTCAGGGAAAACAAAGAAGAGGAGGTTTTATCTGGCAACAAATTATCAGGAGAGAACAATCCTGTTTGCTTGCTCAGAGCTGTCTTAAGAGACCAGCAGAGGAAATCTTGTGTGCTTTAAAGCCTTAGGATAACTGCAGGAGATCAAGAACTCCTGATTCAGAGGCCCTATGGTACATTCCCCTTCATCCATGATTTGTACTTTCTAAGCTTCTCAATAAATGTGTTGTGCTTGCTCAGTTCCGGGCTGAGACGGATGAGGCTTCTGAGACTCCTGCGGCTGATTACTTCCAGCCTGGATGTAATTCTTCTCACAGCTCTGACTGATCCGCAACACCTTCCTTTTGAACAGATTGTTTCTTTTTCACAGCATCTATTGTACCTTTCAAAATGGATTTACTTTTTCAGGCTCTTACACTAGTAAGACAAAGCCACGTTTGCATGTGTAAGTCTGACTTAAAGTACAACAATGGTCTCTAGTTACATCCTTTTACTTACAAAAACTTGAGTTAGTCTTTTTTATAGTTTGGTAATACTCCATTCTGTAAAAATCCAAAATCATTTTTATCCTTTCCTCAGTTGATGGGCATTTGGTTTGTTTGTAAGATTTAGATACGAAAAATTGTACTGCTATAAACATGGGTGAACATATATAACTGTGGTATCACTGTGGTATGGTGTTTTCAGTTCTTTTAGAAAAATACCCAGCAGGGGAGTATCTGGGATGAATGGGGCCTCCAATCCTAGCCTTTTGAGGACTCACCACACTGGTTTCCAGTGTTTGTACTACTCTACACTCTCACCAACAGTGAAATATTTTTTTCCCCACAGCACATCCAGCATTTGTTATTAATTAATTTTTTCAGTCCATTTCTGCCTTGCTTCTGTTATTTCTTTACTGATTTTTGCCTAATTGATCTATCTCCTTAGATAATGTTACAGTACCCCATTATAGTTTTGTTCTCATTTGATTTTTCATGTCTGTTTAAATGTATCATATAGTTGGGTACTCCTACATTGGGTCCATATATATTTATTATTTTTATCTCCTGCTCTTTGAGTTTTCCCCTAACAAGTATGTAGACTTTCTTCATCCCTTTCAATCATTCTTGTTTTGAAATTCACATTATCAGCACCCCAAATAGATATGCCTGCTTCTTTCTAAGTTCCTGTCGCACAGAATGTCAGTTCCCATCCTTTGATGTTCAGTCTATGCATTTCCTTTTGAGTTAAATATGTATCTTATATGCAGTATATTGTTGGATTTTGTTTCTTAATCTACTATGCCAATCTGCTTCTTTTAATTGGTGAATTTTGGCCATTTATATTGATGCTTATAACTGGCACGTATTGTGTTATGGTTTATGTCTAGTTATTTCCCCAAAGCCTCATGCAATCATGGCGATGGGGACTTCTAGTGTTTGAGACTTGACTCATGATCCACTGGAATTATGTATTTTAGTACTGATGGAATTATGGGTCTGAGTCCTCCTGGGATTATGCATGTGGTCTAAGGTAGATAGGCTGAGGTGGAGAGTGAGAATGTAATATAAAGAGAGACAGAGAGACAGACTCTCACTGTTGCTCTCTGCTGCCCTGGTTGGTCCGTTGTCTCTGTTGTGATTGTTGCTGTTCCACCGCCATGAACTGGATGCTCTCTGCTCTGTTCCACTCAGCCTTGGGCCAGCCAAATATGGACAGAAACCTCCAGTAACTGTGAGCTAAATAGATCTTTGCTTCCTTCATTTTAGGTGTCATGTATTTGTCCTAGCAACTAGTAAAAAGTAACTAAGACAGAATTCATCACAGCTCTCATGTGTGAGAACAGGATTATTCTGGTATGAATCCCTTTGTGGGGAGAAATTGTTGAAATGTTTAATTACCAGCTCCATCATCCTGTTCCCTAGGCTCATTCCCTTTACACAGAAGCCAGAAGTTCCACTACTGAAAACCATTTCTTTTGTTTTCCAGTATTTCTTGGGATAAGCTTAATTTAAGCTTCCACAGTAACTTTTGTAAATATTGAAGTAGAACAAGTGTTTCAAAGACAAGCTACACATCACAAATTCACTACTTTCTTCCTTATCTTATTTTACTAACACATTTCCACCAAGTATTTCCTGAGTGATATTGTTCAGACATTTTTCTTTGCATGAATAGGCAAGCAGAATGGGAGAAACATTTCTTATACATACAGAATGTATATTGAGTGAATAAGAATTCTAATCATACAAAATTAGACCAAGATAGTCCAGAAAGCAGTAGGTGCTTAAGGAATAAAACACAATAATGGGCCAGATAAGCTCTGGAAAACTGAACTGGTACGAGGGGAAGAGAGGGCTCCAGGAGGCAGCGCTTGATGTGCGCTCACAATGGTTGGGAGGCAAAAGATAAGAAGATGCATGGTGAGGCCATGTTGCACAGGTACGGCAGCAATTTGAAGACCATCTGCTCAATTTATTTAGAGAATTGCAAGAAGGATTCCATAGGAAGGAAAAATATTTTTTTAAAAAACAGATGAGATAAAATTCATGTCAGATAAAAATGAGATAGGATTAAAATCATGCAAAGATGCAAACCCTGAATGAACATTATGGGAAAAAAACAAGATGTATGAAACAGACTCCAAATATCAGGAAACTGACAATTCAGTGAAAAGCTTAGAAAACCTTTTAGGTGAAACTGAAGATAGATTTTCAGACCTTGAAGACATTGAGGCAACTACTGACCTGGAAAGTAATGATCTGGGAGAAATAAGAAGAGGCTAGGCAACAATAATTCTATAGCTGCAAGTAGATGCAAAGATGAACAGCATAAGACTGATAGGTGTGAGGGAAGAAGAAGCCAACACAAATGACATAAAAAGACTATTTGCAGAAGTAATAGCAGACACCTTCCAAAGCATGGGAAAAGAATCTGCCATATGTATAAGCAGGACATATAGAGCTATAATTAACACCAACCAAAATAAACCTATACCTAGACATATAATAGACAAGATCCCAGAAATTCAGCATAAGAACATAATAAAAACAATATATCACATATGTAATAAACCATGTGCTCTTTAAGCTGGTCTGCAAGACAAGAATTGGAAATTTCATTTAATACATCTATTCCCCCTCAAGACATCTTCTCCAAAGTGTTAAGACATATAATTAAAATAGTTTATACAAAAATAAAATGAAAAAGGTAGGGTTTTCATTTTTATGCAATTATCTTTTTGTCTTCAAATCTACTGCTCAGATTAACAGGTATGGTTTTGTAAGATTGGACATATGATTGAACATTATTGCTGTCTTTCAAGAAATCTTTGTGAAATTTTGATAGTAGATCGCTCTCTCACTATTACCAAAGGCCACTCTAGCAAAAGTCTATTCTTTAGGGGTATCTTCTGTGTGTTGTAAATACTTTGCATCTACCCTGAGTTCCTGCCTTTCTAATTAATTAAGAGAGGGATCTTGGTTTTGCTTTGGCTCTGCACTCCATCTTTATTTGTAGAGCTGTCTTCAGGTTATTAACCAAGCACTTGACAATATTATTATGCAATGTATAACAACTGATTAAAACACATATGGTATCCTAGTTACAACAGTAAAATTATCAATAGTGGTAACCTTGAGCAAAATTTGGAAACTGACAAAATTTGGTAACTATTGCTCTGTATTTTAGACCACAGGAGCATAGCCTATAGACATACAACAGAGAGTATATGTGAAGAAAAAATTTTCACTTAAAAAAAAAAACTGAACACCAGTAGAACAGATTACTGAATCAAGAATACGTAAGAATTCTCAATAACCCAAAAACAGCCAATGAAATACAAAATGTAATAAAAAGCCTACCGACAAAGAAAAGCCCAGGATCTGATGGATGCACCACTGAATTCTACAAGAAATTTATAGAAAGCATAAGCCCAATATTCTGCAAACTCTTCAAGGAAATTGAAAAGGAAGCAATTCTTCCAAAATCATTCCTAGAGACAAGTATAACAATGACAACAAAACCAGAAAGAGATGCAACTAAAAAAGAGAACTATAGGCCAATTTCTCTCATGAACATAGATGCAAAAATCCTCAATAAAATCCTCACCAGTAGAATACAACAAATCATCAAGAAGATTATACACGATTACCAGGTAGGATTCATCCCAGGGATGCAAGGATGGTCAATATACACAAATCTATAAATGCAATACACTATATCAATAGAGCCAAACCAAAAATCACATGATCATCTCAAATGATGCAGAGAAGGCTTTTGACAAAGTCCAACACTCATTCATGTTCAAAGTCCTACAGAAATTTGGAATAGAGGGCCTCTACCTCAACCTGATAAAAACCATCTACAACAATCCAAACCTAACATAATACAAAATGGGGAAAAACTGAAGTCTTTTACTCTCAAATCTGGTACAAGACAAGGATGTCCTCTATCACCACTCCTATTCAATATAGTTCTGAAATCATTAGCTACAGTCATTAGATAAGAGAAAAATAAAAGGAACAAGAATAGGTAAAGAAGAAGTTAAACAATCATTATTTGCAGATGGCATGATAATGTACTTGGAAAACCCAAAAAACTCCACCAAGAAGCTATTAGAATTAATACACAAATTCAGTAGCACAGCGGGTTACAAAGTCAACACACAAGAGTCAAAACACACTCTACACAGACTACAAACACATTGAGAGAGAAATTAGAGAAACAGTACCTTTTATGATAGCACCAAAGAAAATGAAATACTTAATAACTGACCTAACTAAGAAGGTGAAAGACCTTTTCAATGAAAACTACAGTACTGTGAAAAAAAAAAAAAAAGAGATCCTAGAAGATTTCAGACAATGGAAATATATTCCCTGCTCCTGGATAGGAAGAACCAACATTGTGAAGATGGTCATACTCCCTAAATTGTTATACAGACTTGCTGCAATCCCTATCAAAATACCATCAAGACCTGGAGAAATAACCTCACAGACCTGGAGAAATAACTCCTAAAATTTATTTGAAACCAAAAAAGACCCAGAAATTACAAAGACAATCCAGGGCAACAAAGACAAGGCAGAAGGCATTACAATTCCTGACCTAAAGTTATATTGCAAAGCCACAGTAATAAAATCAGCATGGTATTGGCAAAAAAAATAGACCTGAGGATCAATGGAATAGATTAGAAGATTAGAAGCAAATACAAACACATTCAGCTAACTTACCTTGAACAAAGGGGCCAAACACGCTTACTGGAAGAAAGATAGCCTCTTTAACAAATGGTGCTGGAAAAACTGCCTCTCTACATACCAAAATCTAAAACTTGACCCAAGCCTATCACCATGCATTAAACTAAAGTCAAAATGAATTAAAGATCTAAACATTAAAAGAGAAACAATAAAACTATGAGAGAAAGTGGGAGAAAATCTTGAAGACATTGGGGTAGGCAAAGAGTTCATGGACAAAAATCAAAATGCACGCTTAACACTTGAAAGCATCAACAAACGGGACCTCCTCTGGCTAAGAAGTTTTTACGCATCAAAAGAAATTATGGACATAGTGAAAAGACAACCCAAAACTTTCAAAAGGATTTTAAGCAATAAGAGTTCAGCCAAAGGTCTTCTATCTAGAATTTGTAAAGAACTAAAAACCATTAGGTTCCCAAAATTCAAAGATCCAATCCAGAAATGGGCATCTGAGATGAACACACACTTCTCAGAGAAAGAAATTCAACAAGCCTATAAATACTGGAAGAAATGCTCCACATCGCTAGCCATCTGTGAAATGAAATTAAAACAACACTTAGATACCATCTCATCCCAGAAAGAATTGCTTTCATAAAGAAATCAACCAACAACAAATGTTGGAGAGGCTGTGGGGAAAAAGGAACCCTTCTCTACTGCTGGTGGGAATGTAGACTGGCACAACCATTATGGAAAGCTGTGTGGAACTCTTTTAAAAACTAGAACTGGAAATCCCATTCAATCCAGCTATCATCCTACTGGGGATTTTCCCAGAGGAACTAAAGACATCATATGATAGTGATGTCTATGCACCTATGTTTATAGCAACTCAATTTGTAATAGCCAAAACTTGGAAGCAACCAAAATGCCCATCATCTAAAGAATGGTTCAAAAAGATGTGCTTTCTGCATGCCGAAAAATAAACTAGATCCATATGGATCAGCAGTCACTAAACTAGCATGAAAATGAATTAAAGATCTAAACATTAAACCAGAAACACTGGGGTTTTGGGAAAAAATAAAAGAAGATAAAACAGAAACATTAAATAGATTTCAAGAGAAAGTAGGTGGAATATGATGCTCAGATGATTCCTCTAATGTATGTGTTTTCTCATTATTGCTAAATGTAGAGTGAGTGATGGATTTCCCATGCTCGTGAAGATCATATGGTTTCTCTTCTTCGGTTTTTTTGTCTTTCATTTTTCTCTTCATGTCCAGGCCTCATTTCCCTCTCACAATCCATGGGACCAACCCATGCAGCTTGAAGTGCTTCTCTGACTCCTTGTTGTATTCCTGGGTCCTCCAGTCCTAACCTCCTTCATGGGTACTGCTGATACAGAAAAAATACACTCCTGACCAATTATATGTCAAATGTGCTGAGTTTATGGCCCTACGGCATCGAGGAATGAAGGCAAAAGTCAAAGGATGAAGTTAGGGAAAAGAGCAGTTGCTGGACTTGATGGGTTGCCCTCAGGCCTGCTGATAGGGGTAACTAAGGGCAAAGTCATACCATGCATACAAGGTGTGTCAAACTGAAGCAAACAATAGAAAAACAAATGCAGGAGCTTAGCAAATTTTGATCCAAGAGGGCAATGAGTCATGTAGCAAGGGTATATGGAGAGAATAAAGGACTTCAGGGGATGGAAGGTTCCCTATGTCCTGGTCACATATTTGTGTATCTGATGTGTCTTAGGTCTCAGGTAACTGGATAGAGCCATTTGCAATAAAATTGCAAGTTATTGTTTGTCCCTGAGCGACACAGCAGGCCAGGCCATTGCTCCTGGGTCTTCAGGCCTGCCCTTCTCCACAGTTGCCTCCAGCTGACATTTTTCTGTGCTTAATTTCCTGCTGACTTCTTTGAAAGCCCAGTTCCTTTCTGATTGGATAACTTAGCTTTCTATAGCAGCATTATCCCTGTTCAGTTTTCTTAGTGCCTCTCACAAACCACCTGTCAGAACTCAGGGTCAGTCCTTCTCCTCATTTTCCTCCATTCACCTGGGCACTCCACTCTCCATGATTTATTCCTCCAAAGTCTCACGGGTGCTTCTCTGGCTCTCCGTGGTCCTCTGAAGCTCCCAGTGTCTCTCAGTTTGTCCAGAGCTCTTTCCGTCCTTTGTACAATCCCACACACCAGGCTCAGGGATTTCTCCCCATCTGCATTTTGCCATGAGCTTCCTCTTGTCCCTTTTAGTCACCTCAGGTGCTTTCATTTCTCCTCAGTCCCTTACACATATTAGCATCCCACTATCCAAGATTGGCTCTACTCCCCTCTTCACATCCTCAGCACCTCCTTGTGTCCCTTCCACAGCCTTTGCTTCCGCAGTACCTTCTCTCCTTTCTGTAGGACCTACTGCCCTGCATTATTATTGTATTGTGTCTTCCTTTAGTGAGGTGTCCTGCACAACCCACCAGCTCTCTCCTCCCTCTGTGCATCGCTCTGAGTCCTTTCAGGACTCTCTGTGGCCCCTCATGTTCCCAGCACTCTGTGTGTCCTGCTGGTCACCTGTCAAGGGCTCTGACTCAGGTCCAGGGGTTGCTGCTGCCCTTCTTCCTGGATATTGGTGAAGCCTGTTCTTCTTCATGTCACATATCCAAGGAGGAGGAATATTCTTTCTACCACTTATATAAACTTGTGGACTGAAAAAGCAAAATTTTCCCATGAAAATGGGAAAAGGGAGAAGTTGAGAAGAATTTCTATAGTTCATAGCCCTTTCTCTTTCTTGTTCACATATGTTCTCATAATTTATCAATTACTCTTTTGGTACTGGGCTTTTTTCCTTGCAAGAGAGAAGTCTTCAAACTATGAATCCATAAAGCTTTGTGATAAGTGACCTACAGCTCCTCAATGCATATTGAGACTTTGCCATGCAACATTTCCATTGGTGTCTTAAATTCTTTTAAAGCAATCCCAACATTTTAATAAACTATATTCTACTTAAAGACACTTCCTTTTTGTTATTTTAATGAAAATATTTGCCTGTTGATTGTTTATAGCTTTTCAAATGGTATGGCTTATGACATAAATTGAACATCACAACCTCAACTGAGCCAATCATTCTTGTTAAAATTCCATGTGCTCTTTATCCTTAGAGCCCTTCATCAGCTAATGAGAAATGTCCAGATATCTGAAACTTGCAGACTGAGAATTTGGCATTATATGTGAGGTTCCAGGGTTGCCCACTCAGGGTTAGTTCGATCCTTGAGATTTGGACAAAGGGGTCATCAGTGTCTAGCAGTCATTTGTTTTGGTGCCTGGGTTTACCCATACACCATACTGGATGACCAAGGATACAGCTTGCCTTGTTTGACAATATGTCCTTGAAATGCTGCCTCTCTGTGTCCTATTTCAAAACTCTTTCAATTACGGACAGCATAGGTGGACAGAAATTGGTTCTAGTTTATCTTCCTTCAGAAGTCATTTCCCAGAGCTCATACCTCTCAAGGTGAATCAATCTAGAGGAGGATCCAGGGCACATATAGCAGCTTAGCATATGACAGGAAGAAAGCAAGGCAGCCACTGTCATGATATTGAGGGAAAAGCAGCAGGGCTGCCAGAGGGGGTGTGGGGAAAGGTCTCCAGTATAGGAACAGGCAGACCCTGTGTCTTTATGCTTATGAACATAACCACCTTTATTCCTTTTCTTATATGAAAACAAAACCTTACTACATCTTCATCTTCAAGGTGCTCAGACTTTGCTCTAAGTTAACGGCTCTTGCATTTTCTTCCCACTCAGCCCTGATAACAAGTTAGCAACCACATCCATGACCACTTACACTCAACATGGTTATTTGTGCATATTTTACTGCACAACTTACCTCAATGTACTGCAGGACTCTTTTGGCCTCTTCTCATTTGTTCCTAACACAGGAGAAATGCTCAGTAATATTTCATACTGCAGAGTTTATGGTAGCAAACACCATCTCACGTGCCCAGCCATATATCCAAGGCAGATCTGCGCTGACCCCTGCCCCTCACCACCACCACCTATCAAGGATTCTGATAAGAGGCCTCCTGTGCTGCAGAGCCAACACTCAAATGGTGCAACCTGATCTGCTCCTCTAAGTCTGGGCAGTGTAAACCCACAAGGCACCAATCTCTGGCCCCTCAGCATCAGCACCGGAGCACAGTGACTGGGGTTCTTCATTCTCAAGAGATTGACAGAGCAGAGGTCAGAAGATTTCTCCCTAAAAGTTCCCCAGTCTGGATCCAAGTCCCAGGACTGTACAAGTTGCACAAGCACTTGCAAAGAGTGCCACTGGGAGCCCACAGCTGTGCCCGAGGCCGTGACAGGAACCATGGGGCAGAGCTGGGACTTCAGGTTCAGGCATCCTGGAGGAGACCTGAGCTGCTTCCCTTGGTCTCAGAGGAGTCAGCCTGTATCAGAAAGGTCTCTCCAGTGGACCAGAAACACCTGGGCCAGGAGGCTCATTTCAACATTCAGGACCTGCAAAAGAGGCCACCTGTGGATTTTGTCCAGGGCTACATCATCCCCAACTAAGTCTTTTTTTTTTTTTTTTTTTTTGTCTTTTTGAGACAGGATCTCGCCATGAAATTCAGGCTGAATTGAATGGCCTTGAGCTCATTTTTGTAGCTCAGACTGGTCTCAATCCTGCCTCAACCTCCCAAGTCCTGGGATTATAGATGTGTGCCACCACGCCTGGCTAAGTCTTTCTTAACCCACAACCCATTCTAGATTTGGGCCCAGGTGCATTCCATGCTTTGTCTTTGATACAAAGATATTCTACTTTGTCATTCATTACTATTTATTAAATTTCCTATATTCCTCTGAAGCAATCATTTGAACTATCATTTTCATACTTATGCCACTTTCATTTCAATATTAACTCGTTTGCTACACTGTATCTGAACTCTAAGGTCTACTGTGGGAAAATATCTTTGGAACAGTAAAGTTTAGTGGAATTTTTCATACCTATCCTAAGGCAGCCCTTATGACTAAAGCAGATCCTGGGTTATCCAACTAGGAAGGTGATCCTCCAATACAGAGAACAGAAAACAATTGCATTGGGCAAATTTTAGTAAATCAACCCATGAGTTGGGCTTGGTTAAAGAATAATTTTCACCTCCATGAGCTCATCAACTTTGCTTCTTGCAGTGAATATCGGGAGAGCCACAGTGCTGAGCTGCTTGGATGTGGCCTGTGGGCCCAGCTCACAGCTTCCACATGGGTGCGCCCCTCAAGTTTTACTTAATTGTCCATATGTTCTCAGTGGGCATCGATCTTTACTATATGCTCAAAACCTACTAGGAATTTCCTTCAACATCTGAAGCAATTAACAGACTTTTTTAATGAAGAACAGACTGAATGAGTCTTTCTAATTTAACTTCACATTGGCCTGTCCAATTTGGTCTCATTTTGTGTGAGGGCTATAGCTTACACATGTCAGGAGAATAAAATCAAAGAGGACCCTGTGTGTCCAGAGAAGGAAGCCCTGGCTGGGCTCAGTGTCTGTCTTGAGGTGCATCCCCTGGACTGTGCACAGCTTGGGTTTATTCTATGGCTTTCTGTATATATGGCAAAGTGCCCAGATTTGAGGGATGTGCCACCACACCCAGCTCCTCCTTCATTTGACTTTGCATTCTACCACAAAAACCATTTAGTAGGTTTGTTTTAAAGTTGTGAGGGTATTTCACACTGACATTCTGATTGTCAGCACACCATCTCTTTGTACATTACCTGAAGCACTAAAAATATATTACTTTTCTCTGCCTATGGGAATTTCACACATGACCTGCTGTACTCCAGGAAATGCATCCTCCATGGTGTCTCCATTGTTATTCTGGTAAGTGAGATCCAACATTCTAGGCTGCTTCCAACTTCAAGTACCTAGAAAATATGTAACAACTCCTGTTCTAGGGACAGCTTTGTCAGTAGTGTTTCCTTCTTAATTAAATCATAGTCATTTAATACTGTTTTGCTTCACCAACATAATACTTGTACAAATACTTTTTTGTGAGAACTATTTAATCTCCTTTTCTGAGATGTCCTCAGTTGATTCCACATCATGCATTTTTATTAAACATGGCATTTTGCCCTTCTTCAAGTTACTTTTCATAGAAGAATGCATGTGACCAAATTATTAATGTAAATATCACATTATAGTTCACACATATGCACAATTAAGCCCAATGTTATGTATTCTAAGTATGTACCAGTAATCATTTGAAGAATTACAGTTAGCAATATTCTCCCATTTATCAATTTTAAGGTAACAATTCATGTTATCCTTGCGTGTTCATAATGATTCACAAATAATACTATGCTTACACCCTTGAGTAATTTGTTCAATTTTAATGTCTTATGAAAAGCTTTGAAACCAATCTGATTTTGTCAAGTTTTGATATTTCCTAAGGGAAGTGCATGATACCTTTTTGTAGAAGTCCTGTTTTTAGCTTGCATCATTGTGTAGCAGACAGTGATTTGAATCTTCCAGTGCAGCTTTCAAAGCATCTCTACTTTTAAGAATAATTTTTCACTAACATGTTTCTATTTTTGCTCATTTTCAAGTTCTCTCCACATATTTGAAGGATGTCATTATCTATTTTACTTTCTTTTATGTTGTAATGTGACATCATTTATCTGTTTTGTTTGTACACATTTTAGAATTTAAAAAAAAAAGATTTCCATCTGACAACCTATTTTTGCTTTCTCTCTTAAAAATGACATAAATTTTATAAGCATTTTATGTCATATTTAATAACTTACTACTTTATAACTTCCAAAATCTGCATAAGGAATTTTAAAAAGATAACTCTGAGAACATAGCTTTTCATTAATCCTATGAGTTTTCCAAACCCACCTTTTACACTTTAGATTCTCAATAGTTATGTGTATGTTTTTCTTTATTTTGATTTTCTTGGACTTTTAGAAACCAATGGATCAGTTAAAGATGAAGCCCTATAAGTATTGTGAGGTAACCTTAAGTCTTTCTGAGTTAAGCTAAGGAGCGCTAAGCTGGAATATGTGGAAATTTGGGGAACAGGTTTAGGCATTTCTAGGTAAAAGGCCTCCCACGGGGCTGCCTCTCCTTCACTCAGAGGCCTGCTTTCAGTCTTAACTCTTGAAACCCTGAATATGGCCCCAGCCCCACTTTCCATGTCATTCCACAGCTGCTAGGATGGCACACTCCTTCCACTGCGCATCTCCCCTGTCATCAATTTGTAGACTCCCCAGATCGCTAATCACACTGTGCAGGGCCCAGTTGCCAGAACTTTGCATTAAATCTTCACCTTACCTTTTTGCTTGAGGATAAGTGACATGTGACATTGCTCCTGTGCTATGTTTGTTGATTGAGGATAAAGAGCATGAGAAGAAATTCATACAGAGGAGTTCAAATTTATCACAGAGAGAATTTGTGATATTAAAAATCAGGGGATTAACTGTTGCAAGATGCAAAGATTCTTAGCAAAGATTTATTTTTAAATTCCAACAAATCCTTAGAAAGCAAGATTTCCCTACAGAGATGGCAGACAGGTAGGTTGCTGGTGAGCAATGAGCACCCCTAAACCTACTTGTTTATTGAAAAGTGCCAACACAGCACTCCACTGTGAAAATGAGGATTTACTTAAGAAAATACAATTGATACATCAGCAAGTTTTTCTTTAAAGTAAAACAACACTCATGCCATTGTTTCTGCTTCACTGGCTAGGAGTTCCTGGACAATGGAGAGTGTAGTACAATTATAGATCAGTTGGAAAGAGGAAATCAATGGGAATTGATTCAAGAATATCCATAGGTGCAGATGAAAAGTGACTTACAGTTTCACATTAATAAATTCATCATCTGGTGGGCAAGAATTTTGAAACATTTTTTCATATTTTGTGCAACAAATACTCCTTACCCCAAAACAAGCACATGTGAAAGCATTTAGGCATTGAGACAAGGAAGAAGTAAAGTAAAATGAGATCATCAGGTGGCCCACATCCAAGAGCATGGGTGTCCTTATGGGAAGAAATTAGAGGGCTTCAGGTACTCTGGGAAGAGGAGGTAGAAACACAGGGGAAAATCAGTGTGTAGGAGCCAGCCAACTGGTTCCCAGAGAAGCAATGCCTACAAAACCTTTAATTTCAGAACTTTGAGATTATAATTTTATGTTTCACCTTTGTGCTCCAAAACTTGTTGTTGTGATAGCCACACTGCCATTTTATGCTGTACTGTAAAACTGTTATGAGTGCTATACACACTTCTCGTGTGATTAGTAATCATAGTTGAAGAGCATGAATTTTTGTAGGTATACATAAAGCTTATAATACAGCACAACCCCAATTTATGAATCAATTTTGAAATGTGCTGCAAGTTCATAAAGCATATTCGATCTTAACTGGGACAAGTGACTCTTACAAAGTACACCTGTGATAATTCACAAGATAAGGTTGGTTTGTCTGGGACCTATGTTATTTACAGAACAAGGAAGAATACTTCATTAGAAGCACATAATGAAAATGTCCAATATACTGAAAAGACCTGTGAGTAATTATAGCATAGTAGACAGGGATCAGTATCTCTACCATGTGCTTCCAGATAAAGTCATAACAGGACAGGGTTTCTTAGGAGACCAGTCTGTAGGTGCCTTCATGAGAAGACATAAAAACTGTCTGAGGATTAAGGGAAATACCGGGGTAAATGTTAATTTAAATAAGTCACTGTGTGAGAGAGGTAACTGTTTCACACTGAGTAACAAGTATTCAACTAACTTGGATCAGCAAATTTCTGGGTGTGGCTGAAGGATTCACAAAGTCAGAAGACCTGCCCCAGGTGTGCATGACGACAACCAATAGGTTTGGTGCCTGAGTGAAATAAAAAGTCAATGAAGAAGGCAGGCTTACTTCCGCCTCTTTGAAGGAGCTCCACTCTTTGCCGTGCAGGTGGAGGTCATCTATGGGCTTGTGGTGCAGACCCTGCATCTGTCCCTGCAGAATATTCAGCCTGAAGAAGTAAGGACTTGCACTGGGCACTAAGGTGAGCTCTGACTTTGACTTGGCCTCTGTCTCTAGGGCACAGATGACCCTTCTGGTCTCTTCCCCTCCAGACTCTGAGGCTGTCACTGTAGGCCAACAGAGTAGATGATTACGCATTTCCGTGTCTTATATTCAGCTTGTTTCTCCAGTAATCACTGATTGATAGTGAATTAAATTGACAGCAAAATGCAGAGGGCTTAAAGTTTGGAAAGCAGCGAGTGTATCCTGCTAGCATTCAAATGGTACTGAACTTAGCATGGTTGGTAATTTACTGATAAATTAAAAAGTGGAAGACACTGAAGTTGCAATATGGAGTTACTGATGGGCGTTCTCTGCCTTAATAAAAATTCTACTAAGTCAATATCATGGTGAGCCAATGTGACATCAGCCCTGGGAGGCCATGTGCTATGCTCCACCTTCCTCCTCCCCAGTGAATTACAATTCCCTGCTTCCTTTGCACAGCATCCCGTTTCCTTTTTCCTGTCGTCCTGCCCAATCACGGTCTGCCATGTGCTGCAGACTTCTCCCAAAGCCCCGCCTCCATCCTGGCCATAGCCTTTGCTCATCAGCCAGGCCCTCAGAAGATTCACATTTGCCCTCTGCCTTCTGTGGTCTTCTCTGCTCCCACAATAAAGGCATCTCTTACTTTTTATTTTATTTCTGTCTTTTCTCTGCACATCATTTAAACCTAACATTGGGTACCATTACTTGGATGAGGCGCTCCAGGAAAGCAAGGCCTTTCCCTCTCTTGGGCTGGGCCCCTTGCCAGCAGGCCACTTTTCCTTGGCTACAGGGTGTGCAATCCCAGGTGACTGGGCTTTCCAGCCCTGTGCTTGGGCCCCCCATCACTAAGGAGCCTTTCACCCTCCATTTGGACATCTGATGTTGCCAGCTCTCCTGCACCACTGGCCAGCTCTGATCCTCCCAGCTGAGCCTCTTTCTCTTCATTCAAGAGGTCGTGCTGTGGTTCTGTCTTTTTCTGAAAACTGCAAGCCCATGTCAGGTCTCCCTCCGGAACTACTGTGTCCCTACCTCCCTCTGGGATATGCACGGCTACTGTTTCCCTACTGCTCTATGGTACAGCCCATCTGCCTTTCTGGACATGATGGAGTACATGCACAGGGCCCACATTCTCTCTTCTTCCATCTTGGACTGAGTGACAACTACTTCTGGGATTTCCAGACTGGCTGTTTCAGCCCCAGGCCAGGCCTCCAGCTTACCCATCATCCAATCATAAGATGGGTAATAATTCCTCCCATCCTGCGAAACACATTGCACTGGGCTATCACTTGGCCAATGCTTTTTCTTTTTCTTTTTCTTTTTTTTAAATATATTTAGTTCAGGGTCTCCAAGGTTTCACTACACAGATTAGACTCATAGTAATCCTCCTGTTTTTAGCCTGCCAAGCACTTGGATTATAGCTGTGCTTCACCATGACAAGTCTCAATCACTGTCTCCGTGTGCTCTAGGGGCATGGTCAGCTCAGCTTGCTGTTCTAACAAAAACCAGAGGACCATTATCAAGGGGCCAGGAGGGGAGCTGCTCAGAGGCCTCGGCAACATAGAACAGGCCTAACATTTTTGGGCCGCCCCACATACCTGCAGAAGGAAAGAATGGCCCTGGAGCACAAAAGCACTTGGGCAGGAGTAAGCTCATTCCATTTGCCATTGCAGATTGAACCCTGGACCCTGTGCTCTGCCTAAGCAAGCACTTCAGTCCACTGAGCTATCTGGCAGGCCCTTCTTGGCCAATCTTAACAAATTGGGTTTCTGAGACACTGTGAGACCAAGATGGTTAATATTTTACTGCCAAACTGCAAGGCCCCAATATAAACTGGAAAATGGGAACCTGTGGCCTGCTGACCATGCCTTTGACTTTAACATACTCAGAGATTTAGACAACTTCTACCACAACAGCAAATAGAATGAACTTACGTGTTTCTGCTCCACGATGCCAAGGCCTCTGACCAACTCTCCTCCTGACCCCCTGACAATGTTTCTCCTGTTTTTGCTACACCACACCCCATTACCCCGAGCCTTCAGAGGCTGCTGATCAGTCCTCTCCTCCTGTGCCTTCCCCAACCACTCCCATTTACCCTCCCTTACCCTTTGTCTTCTCCTACTTCCTCTGCTGGTCTCTCTCCCTCTGCTTCTCCACTGCTGCCTACTTGATTTCACTGCCCTTCGTTACATCTGACTGCCCTCTCCAAGGCAGCCAGATTCCATGGCCTGCCTTCTTCTGTCTCTTATCTCCCACTTCTCCCCTCCATTGCTCTTGTCTCCTCCAGCCTATTGCACCCAGTCTCACAAGATGGGCGAGACTTCCCCTGCCACAAGATGGAGACAACAGCCTCTGCCAGCCATCTTGATACAGACCACATGGCCCCTGTCAGCCATCCTGTGGAAGTCAAATCCTTACAGCATGCCACATGGCAACCACATGGCATCCTATGGACACTCTCGCTCTCTTGTGCCCACTCCTCTTCCTCTCACTCATGTTCTCCTCACTCTGACTCCATATCTTCTCCTTAACCCCAGTTCCTCTGTGCTCTTTGAGAGGTCTGGCCTCCAAGGACTGGTGCATATTCATATTCCTTTCACTTGTTCTGATCTTTCACAGATTTCTCATAAATGGGGTTCCTTTGCAGTGCATACCCACAGATATATCAACAAATTAGACTTTATCACCAGCTCCTATCATTTACACTATAAATATCTCCACACTACCCTCAATTCCACTCTTTCTTCTCAACAGAAAAAATAACTATGGGACGCTGCCCAAAAGGAGGCCATTGCTAAAAGCACCACACTAATCCTGCTGGAGTTGCTATGGTGCCATTTACAGACCCACACTGGAATTATCAGACAATTCAGGGTACTCAAAACATCAAAACAATGATTTCTTGCATAATGATAGGCCTCCAAAACTTTCTCTTAAGCACGTAAATTATAACAAACTTGTGGAACAGACACAAAGAGTCAACAGCAATCCTGCAGAGTTTCTGGCTCATTTCACTGAGACCTGAAATCATTTTACTGATACAGACCCAAATTCCAATGTGGGGATGATACTTCTTAATTCTCACTTTATTTAAATCACCCCAGATGTCTAGGCTCATTTTAGAAATTCTGACCTCAACCCTCAATCACCACGTGGAGACTTCCTGGCCTCAGCCTTCCATGTCATCAATAATAGAGAGGAACAGCAAAAATGGGACACACAGGCCAATCTACTGGAGTAGCTATGCAGGCTGCTGAATGCCAGCATAAGCTTCTAACGGTGGCCCTTGTGGTTTCTACAGTGGGTTAGCCTATGCAGGGACATCACACACTGTGACATCGGTTCCCAAGCCCCTTCCAGAGTATGCTTCAAGTGTAGCATCTGTGGACACTGTAAGAGCCTGCCCCAACCCACTGCCACCAAAAACCTACCCTGCCTATCTACAACCTCTAGGGCACTGGAAGTGCAACTGCCCTGTCTGCCGCAGCGTGGGTGTCATCCATCTCCATACCCTCACAAGGAGACCTGCCATCACCGCCTTTGCCAATTGCTCCTTCACCAACCTGTCGGGTGTTGCTGACAAAGACTGAGCAGGCTTGGGGCCTGCAGCTCCCCTAAAGGTCTCCTACTTGGAACTTCGACTCTTGCAGAAAGTCTCAGGTAAGAAGTTCTCTTTTCTTGTTGACATGAGGCCACACAGAATGCTTTATCTGAATTTTCAGGCCATTGTACCCCATCCCTCATCTCTGTCATGGGCCTTGATCACCAAGATACAAGAACACTTCAGACTGGACTTATTGCTTGTAGATTACAAAACTTATTTTTTACTGATAACTTTCTCTTTGTTTCCAAGTGCCCCATTGCCCTCATGGGAAGAGACGTCCTTGAAAATCTTATCTGTTCTCTCTCTCTCTCTCTCTCTCTCTCTCTCTCTCTCTCTCTCTCTCTCTCCCACACACACTTGTTCTCCAGTGAACCTTCAGCCCTAAGATCAGCTCTAATCCCCCAGTCCCTCTTTCACTTGTGGACCCCAAAGTACAGGACACCTTCAACCTCACTCATGCTACCCATTCTACTCCAATTTCTATTTGCCCCAGGGACCCCTCTATTTTTCCCTGCATTGCTCAATACCAATAGCCTCCAAACACCAGAGGAGACTCAAACCCAACATCCAGTGCCTCCTTATAAACTAGTTTCTCAGAACTGCACGTTGCCTCTAGATCACCCCCATACTCCTGGATATTAAGCCCAACGGATACTATCATAAGGCTCACGATCTTGGGACCATCAATAATGTGATAACTCACATTTTTGCCACATGTAAACTTTTTTATCTCATGCTCTTCCTTCCAGCACTGATTTCACAGTGTAGGACCTCAACGCTGCCGCTTTTTTGACTATTGTTTTACACCCAGATCACCAAAATTTCTCTGCTTTCACATGGGCAGATCCCAATACTTTTAGATCTCATAATTCACTTAGACAGTGCTCCCCTGGGAATTTAGAGATAGCCCTCACTCTTGTAGCTACGATTTGGCCACAGATTATAGGCCATTAATCTCAAACCCAGTGTTTTAACTCAGTATGTAGATGTTTTTCTTCTCTGTTCTTCCTCCAATGCCTTAATAATACAGCATGCAGTTGCCCTCTTTAAGATGCTGGTAAACTGAGGATACAGGTCCTTTCCTATCAAGGCCCAAATAGTTTCATCAAAAGTTGAATATCTTGAACTCACTCTAACTCCTACCACTTGCTCAGGCACTATTGACTGCAAAACTCTACTTCATGACCTCTGAATTCCAAACACAAAGCAATAAGTTTTACCTTTCCTTGGCCTAGAAAACTTCTTCTGCTTCTAGACTCCTACCTTCACTACCATGGTGTTATGGTTTGTATGTAGCTTTCCCACTAAAGCCTCATGAAGTCCCTGGGGTAAGGTCCTATCATTTGCGATTAATTCATGATCCAAGGCTGGGATTATGGTTGTGGGCACTGCACCCACACTGGGGCAGATAGCATAGGTAAAGGATAAGGAAGGGGGAGAGGCTTGTTCTCTGCATTTGCCGCTCTTGCCTTTTTGTTCTTTCTTCTTTGCAGCTTTCTGTCATGAACAGCTGCTCTCTGCCTTGTGCAGTCAGTCTAGAAGCCAACCTAGTATGGACTGAAGCCTTCACAAACTATGAGCTAAATAAACCTTTTCTTTCTTGATTCTGGGTGTCAGGTATTTTTTGTCCCAGCAGCAATAGAAAAGTAACCAAGATCAGATTTGGTTCCAGGAAGTGAGGTCATTGTTGTGATTCCTGACTGTGCCATTGAAGAGCCTTTGAGAATGGCTTATGGGAAGAGAAAAAGGGGTTGGAAAATGTCACTTACAACAGGAGGGCTGCAACACCTTCAGCTACTCTGTGTGGAGACTTCACGTGAGAGCTAAGAAGACCAGGATGCTTATGGAAATCCTGCCTGTAAAGACCAGGCTTGGGAGATTGCTTCTGGGAAGGACTGCACTGGCTGTTGGATTCTAGATGATGTGTGTGAAGGCTTGACAATCTTTGTCATCATTTTGCTCATGTCTATAGATTTTGCCTGAGAAGGAAATTAAACATGGTAGAATAATTAATCACACAGTAAAAATTTGAAGGCAGTTGAATGTTGAAGCAGTGACATGGCTATTGTTGGGGGCTTTTAGTCAGATTTATGTTAAGAATCAAGACCAAAGAGCTGAGGAGGATGATTCAAAATGTTGTGAGTTTGGCAAGAAAGAAGGTGCCAGTAAAGCTGTGCACTGCAAAGATGGTGCTGAGATGATCTACATTATGGAGAAGCAATAAAATGGAAAAGATAGCCTGAGGTCATCACAGGAGGTGGCATCTCTCCATTATTTATAAACCTCAGAACTAAAAAAATTGAAAGACATTCCTTGGAGGAGAAAGCCACAGAGCACTGTGTTCCAGAATAGCAATGGCCACACAAGGTTCCAAAATGATGGCGGCATAGAGATATTTTTTTCCTCAGAATCAGGTTCAGAGTACTCAATAATGTAGGAATCCAGCCTGGGTGGACTTCTAGAATTTGTGATTATTTCATTATCCAGTTGTTGGATTATATATATAAGTACTGCAACCAGCTGCTTTATAACCAAGAGAGAAGAAAACCTAGTAACTGCTGCGCTAACAGCAAAACTCGGCATCACCCACATGGCATTGGTTTCAGGGACATGTCATGTACAAGAGTTTTAAAGTTAACAAGGCTTCCACCTAGATTTCAAAAAGGCTGGGAGGCCAGGCAGCGTGCACCAAGCAGAAAGGTATGTGAAACAAACAGTGAGAATCCTAACATGCAGTGGAAACCCCAAAAGTTCAGAAAAGGTGGGAATGTGGACCATATAAGAAAGGTTACAAGGGTAGAGCAAAGCAGGTCTAAGAGAGAAGTCATAGGAACTACCACAAAAAGGTGACATAGAAGCAAAACCAGGTAAGGCTTTTGGAGCTCAAAATTGCCAAAGATTGCCTCAGATGTTGAATGTGGTTTTTCAGGGTTTAATGTCTGTCCTTCTGGATTTTGAACTTGCTTTGAGCCCAGTACTTTGTATCCCCTCATTTGTATCTTTTGGAATGGTAATGTTTACCTTGTGCCACTGACTCTTGGAAGTGTTTAACTTTCTTTTCATGTGTGCAGGAGCTCGAATCTAAGAGTTTTCCTTCAGTCTTGGATTTTCCAGAATCCTAAACCTATTAGGACCTTGGAAACTCTCAGAAGTGGATTAAAATGCCTTTGTACAAAGAAATGTATGTGATTCTTTGGGGAAACCAGGGGTAGAATGTTTTGGTTTACACCTAGGTGTTCCCCCAAAGCCTTATGCAGTTATGTGAGGGAATTATAAAGTTTGTGATTAATTCATGATCCGCTTCAGGGATTATAGATGAGAATGCTGCTGGGATTATCAGTGTAAGGATGTCACCAAGCATGGGGAAGATAGCCAGAGTGAAACTTAGCCAAATGACAGAGACATGCCTCTGCGTCTTCTTTGGCTGTTGCTGCCTCTGTTCCTGCCCTTGTGCTCTTGCCACTTTGCCATTAACTGCTGCCCTCTGTGATGTGCCACTCTACCTTAGAGTCAACTGAGTATGGACTGAAAATGCCACAAACTGTGAACAAAATAACACTTTGCTTACTTAAATTATGGTGTAAATTATTTTGTTCAGAAATGAGAGAAAAGCAAAACAGAGACAAAAGTAAAATGGGCTGCTTAAATCACACTGCAAAAAGCTTATTTTACAATAATATCATCCCTGGCCTCAGCTACTTCCCCTTGCCTTGACGTCTAGACTCCTCCTAGAGCACCAACCTTTCTTCATCCCTTTGAACATACGTATAGCAGGCCAATGCTCATTCATAATCATCTGTTATGGTTTGTGTCTAGTTTTTCCCCCAAAGCCTCAGGCAGTCATGGGGTGGGGGCCTTCAGAGTTTGAGACTAACTCATGATCAGCTGGGATTATGCATTTTAGTGCTTTTGGGATTATGGATATTAGTACTGCTGGGACTGTGGGTGTGGTCTGAAGTGAATATTCTGAGGCAGAGAGCCCGAATGTAATATGAGACAGAGAAACAGACCCTCTCTCTGTTGCTCTGGTTGGTTGGTTGCCTCTGTCACCATTTTGTTGCTGTTATGCTGCCATGAACTGGATACTCTCTGCCCTGTTCCACTTAGCTGAGGGCCAGTCGAATATGGACTGAAATATCCAGTATCTGTGAGCTAGATAGACCTTTCCTTCCTTCATTTTGGATGTCAGGTATTTGTCCCAGCAATGAAAGAAGAGTAACTAGGACAGAATTTGGTACCAGAGAAATGGGGTCATTGCTGTGACTAGCCTGACCATGTGGATTACAAGGTTTTGGAAATGGTTTATGGGAAGAGATAGGAAAGGCTCAGAGATGTTGCCTACTTGCAAAGAACTGGATAAACTTTGGCTGGACTAACTTCAGCTATGTAGTAGGGGAGATTCTGGTCAGAGCTCAGACTAGAAGACTGGCTTGAAGCCTGTGTCTAAAGACTGGCTTATGAGCAGAGATAGGAAACATTTGGAGAGATCATCTACTTGCAAAGAGCTTGATAAGCTCCAGTTGTTCTGTAGGAGAGTTTGTGGTCAGTGCTCAGACCAGAAATCTGACAAAAGGTCTGCCTGTAAAGACCAGGATGGAGATGTTTCTGCTGGAAAGAAGGACTGCATTGGTTGTTGGACTGCGGATGATTTGTGCTATGGCTTGACTGAAAGCCTGTCATAATTTTGCTCATGCCCAGATACTTTGCCTAACACTGAGATTAAACATGGCAGACTGATTAATCTTTTAAAAGATATTTCAAAGCAGCAAACCATTGGGGCAGTGGTATGGTTGTTATTGGCTTTTAGGCAGATTATGTTGAAAATCAAGAGCAAAGAGACAAGCAGGATGATTTAAAATGTGAGTTTGGTCAAAAAGGAAGCAACAGGAAAGTTGTGGAATGCAAAGATGGACCTGAAAGGATCTTCATTACTGGAAAGGAACCAGGGAATCAAAAGGATGGCCTGAGGGCATCACAAGAGGGGGCAGCTCTCCACCCTTTGCAGCCTCAGAATTGCAAGAGAGAAAGACTTTGCCTTGAGAAGAAAGCTGCAA
Organism: Capromys pilorides; assembly: GCA_004027915.1. Lineage (NCBI taxonomy): Eukaryota > Metazoa > Chordata > Mammalia > Rodentia > Capromyidae > Capromys > Capromys pilorides. The sequence continues at coordinate 30,807 of PVKN010003465.1, forward strand.
TCTCCCATGTTCTAGAATGGTGGTAGCAGCCAATTCAGGTTCCAAAGTGGCGCCAACATGGAGAATTTGTTCCTGGGAATCAGGATCAGAGTATTCAGTGATTCAGGCATCAACCCCTACAACCAAGAGAGAAGGAAGCCTGGCTACTGCTCCAGCTGGCAGGAGACCTTGGTATCATCCATGTGATGCTGGTTTTAGGCACATTCAGAATGCAGGAGTTATGAGATTAAGAAAGCTTCTATCTCGATTTCAGAAGGCCTGGGAGGCCAGGGAATTGCCCCTGAGAGGGTGATGTTTGAAGTAAAGAGTGAGAAGTCAATTCAGTGGTAACCCCAGAAGTCTGTAAAGGTCAGAAACATGGAACATCTAAGGGAAACTTCAAAGAGGAAGCAAAGCCAGCCTAAGAGAAAAGCCATGGAAACTACCATCAAGCATGCTATAAGGGTGGAGCTGCACGGAGCTCACACTCAGTACAGACTGTTTCAGATTCTCCCATTGAAACTATGGGATTCATTGTTTTCCCTACTGGATTTTTGACTTATGTTTGTCCCAGTGTTCTGTATTCCCCTGTTGCTCACAACTGTTGGAATGGTAGTGTTTATCTTGTGCCTTTGAATGTGGGATGTATTTATCTTTTCTTTTGTACAGGAGCACACAGTTAAGAGTTTGCCTTGGATTTTGGAGGAGATTTGGGGCTTAGACTTTTCAGCAATGCTGAAATTGTTGGGACTTTGGCAACTTTTTGAGATGGACCAAAATGTCTTTGAGAGTCCACGGGTGAAATGTTATGGTTTGTGTCTAGCAGTCATGGGTGCAGACTTCTAGAGTTTGAGACCAACTCATGATCCACTGGGACTATGCATCTTAGTACTGCTGGGATTGTGGGTGTGGTCTGAAGTGGATATCCTGAGGCAGAGAGCTAGAATATAATTTAAGAGACAGAGAAACAGACTCTCTCTCTCTCTGTTGCTCTGGTTGGTAGGGTGCTTCTGTCACTATTTTGTTGCTGTTCTGCTGCCATGAACTGGATGCTCTCTGCCCTGTTCCACTGAGCCATAAGCCGGCAGAATATGGACTGAAACTTCCAGTAACTTTGAGCTAAGTAGACTTTTCTTTCCTTCCTTCATTTTGAGTGTTGGGTCTTCATCCCAGCAATGAGAGAAGAGCAACTAAGACATCTTCCTACCCCTGACACTCACCCTGCCACCACTAAGCATAGCCCAGTTTTTGTCGCTCCTCCACGATCATCTAGCACAACATGCTTACCTGTGTTTTCATAACCAATACAAGGTTCACAAACTGACACTCCTATTATTTCTTAAGATCTAATTTGTCTCAAAATCTCTAAGCCCACAGGTGTTCAATCCAGGTGGTCCAGACCCCACACTGGTTCACAACATCCATTGCAGTTGAAATTGCTGGCCTGAAACCTGGATCTACATCACTCAAACTAAGAGATGTCCAAACAACTCTGCAGCCTCTAAAACCCAACCAGCCTCATCAGAGTGGTCCTTACAACACTTACCCCCATCCAGATTAAACTTACTAGGTTTTTGAGGAACTACCAAAGTAACCAACCTACAGTTTCCCCATTTGCTTCTGGACTCCTCAAGTCTGGTCAAGTTTTGCCTTCAGAATAGTGCTGTGGAGTATCTACCCTACAGATTCTCCCCTCCAATGAAAGATAACCTGCATATCCCTACATCTGACCTTCACTGTGGAACTTTATACTCCTCTCTGTGTGAACTAAATCCCATATCCTCTCATGATGATGGAACACCTTCTGGCCCTGCTGCCTCTTCTGCTTCTTATGTTTAGAAGGACATCCCCGGCTGAACCTCCACTACCCGAACCCACATACACCGTGACTTTCTCCTTGGCTGATCAAGGAATCATAGGTTCATTCAACTTCACCCCATCAAACCCCAGGGTCACACTTGTGGTTCCTTTCTGCCAGATAGTCCCCATCCAATTAACCTACAAGTACGGAGAAACCATGTCTTATGCTCTAAGTGTCAATAGCAGACAAAGGCATTCACGTCTATTTCAACCATGGGTTCCAACAACATGTATTGCTCCTACTGGAACATGTTGTTGGCCATCTGGGATGTATGTCACCCCCAAGCCTCCCACCCTTCGTCAATTGAAGTGTGTCAATTCCCAAGTGTTCTATTATGACAACCCAGGCTGTGAAACTATAAATATAGACCACTCAGGGAAAATAAGAAAGGATAAAGATCGCTATGTTTCAGTCAGGTTTTATGCTTGGAACAGTGTCAGGCGAGTCACTTTTTCACTCCCCAATGCAGCACATCCCCAGCTTCTTTTAGGTCAAACCTGGGGACTATATTTTCCCATCTTTCAAACAGTACAAGACTACTATGGTGTGCAATGGCAGCCTCACCCTCCTGGCACACCTAATGGCAATTTTCTAACCATAAAGACGACGTTACTCACTTCAATTCAACCTATGGATGTATTAGCCTTCCCCCCTGCAGTCCTCCCATACAAGACCAGTCCCCCTATCCTACAACTCATCTCACATGCCTATGACACTCTCTCATTGTCCTCCAACTTTTCCGAATGTTGGCTTTGTGTTCCCTATCGGCAGGACCTGTACATGGCAACTCCCACTCGCTGGAATAACTCACATTTGTCATTTCCTAAAAATCCAGCCATTGTAGGCCCTCTTTTATTTCATCAGTCTCAAAAGTGGCCATCTAACCTCACCTGCCTTATTTCCCAGGCCAAAAACAGTTCTCTCCAATTAGAAAACCTTCCTCACTGTACTCAAAACATCACACACGTACAAGACAGTGCTGTCTGTCCTCCTAGAGGGTGGTTTATAGGTTGTAAAACAGGAGCATACACATGCCTTCCCCCAAAATGGACTGGATCCTGTACATTGGTCCTCCTGATCCCTGCCTTGACCATAAACTCTCAAAACACTATTGAGACCTCCCTTCTGTCTCAGGTACAAGATAATCTTTTAGACCGCAGGACCAGAGCAGTTCACATTCCCATCCTCTTAGGGGTGAGCATTCTCTCAATCTTGGGAGTGGGCATGGGCGTGGGGGGACTCGCTGTAAGCATAAAAGCCCAACAATTATATCAACAACTGTCCGTGGACCTCCACCAGAGGATAGATGACGTCACCCCTGCTATTCACATACTCCAAAATCAAATCAATAGTCTTGCAGCGGTCACGATCCAGAACCGACGTGCCCTCGACGTCCTGACAGCTGAAAAAGGGGGCGTCTGCGCCATGCTAAAGGAAGAATGCTGTTACTTTGTAAATGAGTCTGGGATCGTCATGGACAAGGTAAAAAATCTTCGCACCTGGCTGGAACGCAAAAGAAAGGAACTTCAGAATCCATACTACCTCTCTTCGCCATGGTCTTGGTGGCAGGACACATTCGGTTCTTGGACACCTTTTCTGCTTCAGCTCACGGGACCTTTGATGATGATCATAACCTGCTTGCTTGTAGGACCCTGCATTTTCAAACTATTTTGTAAATTTGTACAATCCAGGATACGTGCGTTTACCTCCAGTGAATTATTCTCGCGCTCAGATACTTCCACTAAGTGCTCCTGCAACCATTGTGTCCCAGCCCCCAAGTGTGATGTCACCCATTGTAAGCAGAGAGAGTCGTCGCCTCTGTAACCAAAACATGGGATGATGGGATTGTTCTGCCTTAATAAAAAGTCTGCTCAGTCATCATGTGTATGTCAGCATTCCTGCACACAAGCAAGGCGGCGGTGGCCTACCATTCCATCTCCTGTCCCCAGGGATGAGCTCTGGACCTGGTCACATTGCCTAGGATCTCATGGCAGCCCTTTTTATTTCTGTAATTGCATTAGTTGAATCACAGCCAGATAAGGCTACGTGTCTCTCCAATGTTGTTTGGCCTTCCCTCCAAGATGGCAGACTATAAATAACACGGCAAATGTATTACTTAAAAAGCACAATAATTTAATATGCATTCCAACATGAGCACCATATATATGGATGCAGTCAATCGAACACGTTGAAAACTGGATCCTATCCTCCTGCCTGCTCATGCAGTTCTACACAGTGCAGGCTGTGATGGTTACCACAGCAACAAAAGGACCCTCAGGAAGGCGTGGAAGACGCTGTGCTGGCACCAGACACTCAGCGTCCTGTGTGGCCTTCACCTGCCTAGGTCATCGGCCTTGTGGCAGGTCTGCTGGTCAGAGGCTACTGCACTGGAACACTGTTCAGAGACCTTTGGGAGAGTGCTCAGGCTGGAGAGAAAATTGGACTCAGACTCCACGCCAGTGCATGAGCTGGGTGGTTTTCTCCATGATGTCACATCCCATGGCGGAGGCCTCATGGAGGACCCAGCTCCTGTGAAGATGCAAGCGTCCCCTCACCCGCTCCTTACCAGGAGATTGGTCTCTCCCCTCCACGGGGCAGAGAGGACGTCCATGACTCTTTGGCCTCTCCTCTTCTGCTTTCGGACTTTTTCTGCCAATGTAACCCTGCAGCAGTAGCGTGCTTGATCATCCAAATATTTTAAAACGTGTGTACCTCAGTTAAGCTGTGCTTCTGGGTTCTTCAAGCGGAAGAACCTTCTTGTTTTAAGGTGGCACAGGTTCATTCTCCAGTCGCTTGCCCTGTGTAACGTAGGTTATCCCAGTGTCGTGTGAATCCCAGGGTATCAGGCAACAGGGAAAGCCCTGCTCCTCCAGTTTTATCTATCAGTTTTTATCTTCTTACAAGTCCAGAAAAATCAGCAAGACAATATCGTTGCCCATGGCCTGTGGCTTCTCCCAAATGCCAGGACAACGGTGCTGGTTTCTTTTAATATCCTGTAATAGGAAACTGTGCGGATGAATTATTTCCCTGCTTCATATGGTTTAACACGGCCCAGGCTAACACGAGGCTCATATCTTTTCTGCCTACATCTTCACATGCCTTAAGGTGCTTTGGTGCTCCCAAAACTTGCTTATGATCTTGCTGGCATTTTCAAAAGCCAGATTAAAACAATAGGTTCTGATGCTGGAGCAAAATTATCCTACCTCCAAGCAGCATCCTGAAGCCTTTCCAAGACCTGTGCGTTTGGTAATCCAGAGCTTTGCAAAATGTGGAGAAAGAATTGAACGACAGCGCCATCTTCTGGTACTGCAGTGCAAGTGCCTTTTTTCCTTTTTTTTTTTTTTTAGTTCAAGTATACTTTATTCAAAGTTGAAACAGTACTATACTGCATTAATGCAAAAACGCACGGGCACAGAACACGTGGCAGCTGTTTAGAAAGCAATAAAAAGTTGAAGTTTAAACCTGTTACTATAAATTGCCCTTGCAGCACTCTGCATGTTCAGAATTTCATACTGCCTTTTCTGTCCTGCGTTGCCCACAGCACTCAGTTGCTGCAGCTATGGCAGCTGTTCAGCAGAGGGGAAGAGGAGGCAGCGGGTCAGGAGATCTCCATCTCCCGCTCGATGCCCAAGTACTTCAAGGCGCCGGCTTGGCTGGACCTATAGTTGTTGAAGCTCAGCTCTTCGCCGGTCTGGATGGCCCTCGCGGCAAGGTGCGGACCCTGTGGCCGCCGTTCACCACCATGACTTTTGTATAGCAGCTCGGATTTACCCGGTGATTCGCAAAACGCGTTCTGTTACCCTTGCGGGTTGTGTGTATCACACAATCGTTGCTCAAGTTAACAGGAAGCTGAACGTGTATTTATTACACACCTTGCCTCCTCTCTAATTCATCCTAAGGAATAATCTCTCCACAGGACTCCGAGGCAAATTCGTTTTCCTGTACGGGACCTTTGATAAAAATCCCCCGCCTGGTACATCCCATGGTTCCAGCAAGAGATGCTTTTTAAAGCCCCACTGGATGCTCCATTTCCTGCAGAACATTGTTGTGCTGTCCCCGTGGTCCGCAGCTCCGCATGTCAGTCAAGCAGAGGTCAGGCTCATACTCGCGGACCGCCAGGTAGCACGGGCTCTGTGTGATGTTGCGCTGTGCTGTGCAGCGGCATCTGGGAAAGCGGTTCTGATCCTTCTTCAGCTGCATCTCACTGCAGCGTGCAGCCCACAACCCGGGTTTCCGCTTCTTCTTCCTCGGTGGAGGGATGGCCACGTCCTCGGCAGGAGCAGGCGTGACGATGCTGGGCTGCTTGCCTCGTCCACCTGCCTGCACGTTTTGGTCCCAATCCACCTGGCAACGGCACAGAAATTATGGTAGTCAGTGCCGATGAGGACCCGGGACGTGGAGGCTTCAGCTCGGTTCCACCCCGCGTTCTCGGGGGTGCAACATTTGGCTTTTCTTTATTGGGGTTTGACACTGAGAACTTGCCTCGGGACCGCTTGAGGTTTCCTCCTCTTCCTCCTCCTCCTTCCCCTCC
>PVKN010003466.1:0-37175 GCA_004027915.1 Capromys pilorides
GGAGGGGCAGAGGGCTTGGCTGGTACCACAGGCTACGGGCGCTGCACTCCAGAGCTGGAGCCATGCTTTGGGCTTCAGTCACCCGGGCACTGGCAAGAGCCCCGCCCAGACCAGGAGGTGTTTTTGATCCAGACTATGTTTTTAAAACATGAGGTAACAATTGAAAATAAGGGATGTTTCACATAAAAATCCCTATTTCTAGCTTCTCCTGAAAAAGGAAGATCTGGAAGAGAGTTGTAACTATGGCCGGGCTTCCATATCCACAGGTTCTGCTTTGAAGTAGTAGCAAGTTTAGAGTGCATGTTGGGCAGCTGGGCTACATGCTCTGTCCTGATATTCCCTAAGCACTACAGTATGACAGCTATTTGTAGACCGTCCATGTTACATTACATGTTTAGGTAATACAGAGACGATTAGGCAGACAGCCTCCCCACGTGCGTACGTCTATGCAAATGCTACGGCGTTCTGGAAAAGGGACTGGAACATCCAAGGGTCTGTTGTAGCAGGGCATCTTGTCAGGGTGAGACACCTGTACATGGCAGCTGCCCACTGCATGAGATACACTGCCCCAGTGTGTCACAGGGCCACTCTTCCAGTCTCTCCAGCCCTCAAATTCAGTCCCAGTCACAATTTACATGAGGCTTGCGCTCTTTTCTTCTAGTAAAGAAAGGTTTCGCTCAACCACATCAGAAATCAAACACCAGTCACCAGAAGGCCTTGTGATTTTTCACCTCACAGGTCTGTTTCCTTTATCTGCTCGGCCCGGCAGACAGGAAAGTTGAAAGCTGTGCCAGTGAGTTCCTGAAGGGGTTGTCCTCACGATTTGCCAGTGCAAAGAACAGAATCCACTAAGCTAATGCAAGCTAAAAGGGAGGGGAGAGCTGAGAGAGGCTCTAAGCCCTCTAAGCAGAAGAAGGCACCGGGAGCTGCTTCTCCTGAGGCGCCCGAAGCTCCCCTGGGAGGCAGGAGGCCTCTCCCAGCCACACGGATGCGCTAAGTCTGGCCCCATCCCCCACAGCTCTGCTGTCCCTGGGCATCTGATTGGGGGATTGTGAATCCTATGTTAATCCTTACGGTGGTAAGAAAGTGGGGAAATTTGCAACCTTTTATGGTTTATGTCTAGTTGTTCCCCTAAAGCCTCATGCAATCATGGGCGGGGACTTCTAGAGTTTGAGACTTGACTCATAATCTACTGGGATTATGTGTTTTAATACTGATGGGATTATGGGTCTGAGTCCTTCTGGGATCATGGGTGTGGCCTAAGGCGGATAGGCTGAGGTGGAGAGTCTGACTGCAACATAAAGAGAGACAGAGAGACAGACTCAGGCTGTTACTCTCTGGTGCCCTTGTTGGTCGGTTGCCTCTGTCAAGATTGTTGCTGTTCTGCCGCCATGAACTGCTGCTCTCTGCCCTATTCCACTCAGCCTTGGGCCAGCCGACTATGGACTGAAACTTTCAGCAACTGTGAGCTGAATAAACCTTTCCTTCCTTCATTTTGAGTGCCGGGTATTTGTCCTAGCAATGAGTAAAAAGTAACTAAGACACAACTCATGTTGGATAGTGGAGCTTACAAGTGTGGAGAGGACAATCCCAAGTCACCGGCAGAGCCCATCTTGTACCCTGGGAAGGTCCCGGAGCAGGAACCTCATCAGTGGAAGGCAGGATTCCAGGAGCTCCCACCCTGCCCCACAGCCCCAGGCCCTAGCTGGGCCCTGGCAGCCTCTTGGCAGCTGGGCCACTGTCCTGGCTTTGCTTGGCATTTGTGTACTTCATTCTGGCCTGGCCCTGCCAGCTGCCCATCCAGGGCAGCTGTGCCGCTATTTCAGAACTCTTTGTTCTCCCCATGGAATTCAGAGGAAGGTTCTGCTGGCCCGGGGACTGGGCTTGGCTCAGCCATTTCCAGCAGCTGATGGCAACTGGGATTAAAAGATGAAAGGCCATGCAGATGCCCAGTGTGGCCTGAAACGTGGACGTGGCGCTACCCCGAATGCTGTGGCCTTGGCCCGCTCCACCCTCCTGTCCCAGGACCCCACCAGCTCAGGCCCCTGCCTGTGGGCTGTGCACCCTGGGGAACATTTGCAGAGCTCCAAGGTCACATTCTGAGTGCTTCCCTCAACCCCTGGCTGACAGAGCACCTGCCATACTCAGGGCTTGACGTGCCAGCCCTCCCACAAGCCTCAAGACAGCTAACGAATGCCGAGGTCACAGATAGAGAAACCAAGCTAGCCCCGGGGACATGAGGTGACAAGCCCACAGCCACATAGCGAGCGAATGGCCATGTTGAGACTCGGTCACATCTGTTTGGCCTCAAACCTCTGCCCTTGGTTACTCCACATCCTATGTGGTTTGCAGGCTCTGCAACCATCCGTGCAAGATCATAGCACTTTTGCCTTCTGGAAAGTTCCTTGGTAAGCCAGGCATGGTGGTACACATCTGGAATCTCAATGCTTAGGACGCTGGGAAGGAGGATCACCATGAAGTTGAGGCCAGCCTGGGCAGCATAGCTAAACACAAACAACAAAACAAAAGAGAATGTCCATTTGTCACAGAGCCATGCCCAAGCTGCCAGGCTATACCTGAGCCCAGGTAAGGGCACAGCAGGAAATTGGGTGATGCCAAGACCATGCCCAGGCCTGACAGCCATCTGCTAGCCAGGACTTTGGAACATCATTCCTTCTCTACTAGGCCTGCATATTCTTACTTAATTTATTCACCAAGCTACCCAGAGCGGGGAGACGAAGGCAAGGTCAGGGGAGATGCCGGTGTCTTTACAGAGAGCGGACTACGGCAGGTTCTACACCCTCGGGAGCACCGAGGAGGGAGGGAGGTGCCCGAAGGAGGCCAAGCCAGAAAAGTGCCACGCAGGTGAGCTCTGCCCTGCACCAGTGGCAGGGCCTGCTGAGTGACAGGACCTCTTGGCACTTCTACCACACTAGGGCAGCGGGACAGACGCCCAGAGGTCCCGAGGAGCCATCACCACTCCTGGGACATCCAGCTAGGGGCCGCTGCACAGGGCAGCCTGCTGGACTCTCCCAGTGGCTCCTTGGGCCAAGCTGCAAGCTCTACAGCATGTCATCCCGTGTCCAGAACAGGGGCTGAGATGGCCAGGAGGACGGGGCCAGCTGTGACTCCAGCTCCGTGGAATCTGGGGATGTGGGTGAGGCCTTTCGGGCTCCCGCTGGCTCTGCTCAGGCCAATGACAGGGAGGCCGGCCAGGGCGGAGGGAGGCGCAAGGGCTTCTGGGCCTGGACTGCCCTTAGTGGCTGGCGGGCGGAGTCTGTGCTGGCAACGCAGTGAAGGCGGGACTCCATTCACGTGCCTTACAACCGGAAACTGACTCTGGTGGGTTAGTTTCTCCCTTACACCAGATTTGCATCTCAGCTAGGCGGTCTACAGATACAGCTGGGGGCCCAAAATTTGGAAACCAGTTTGGTGTGAACTTTCAGGTAGGGTTCAGGGAGGGGGCTGCGAACCAAACAATGCAGCTGAGACCTGCTCCCTGCACTCGGGCGCTGGTGCCCAAGGCCAGAGCCCCACCCCCACCCTCACCCCCACCCCGTGGCTGGGCTCCTATGCACCTCTCAGGGTTCATTGTGTCAACTGATATTAGGGCAGCGACTTTAAACATCCCCTGAAGTCCCATGTGTCTAGAGGTGGGTCGCCAGCCTGTGGTGCCACTGGGAGGCGACGAGGCATAGGAGGCGCCTGCTGGGGGGGGAGGGGGGTGGAGTGAGGTCACTGGGGTGTGGCCTTCAGCAGTGCTGGAGCAGGCCGAGCTTTCTCCTCTTTGCTTACTGGACCCTGCGAGGTGAGCCACTCACTCCACCACCCGTTGCCTGTGTGATGTTTAGCCGCCCCACGAGCCCACAAGGAATGTGACAGCTGGCCACGGACTGCATCCTGTGAAGCCTCTTGCCATTTGGGCTAAGGTCAGCAGTACGCGTCCCAAACACCTAGAGGAGCCTCTTGTTTGGGCAGCTCTAGCTCTAGCCGGGAGGCTGCCATGCAGAAGTAAAGCCAGGAATGTAGCTCAGGGGCGGCACCTGCCTGGCAAGCACAAGGGCCTGGACTCGATTCCCAGGACACCCGAAACAGTACAAATGTGCCGGGCTGGAGCTTGGCCTACACATTCAGGCTGGGCTCACAAGCCTCGGTCTCACCTGGGAATTATTCCAATGCCAAATCTCCAGTCCCAGAAAAGGTCTCGGAAAGTCTGGGAGTGGGTGAAGCAGCCTGCTCCAACGTCCTGCGGGTAGTTACGATGCCCGCTCAGCTCTGAGCCTCCACTCAGCACCATCATGGGCAGCGCCGTTGCCCGCGACGCTCCCGGCCTAGGGCAGCCCCTCCCTTCTCCCTGTGAGCTCGCGCATGTCCACGCCTCCTGTGTTCCTAGCACTCTCCAACGTGGCCCATCGTGGCGCCATGCCTGACTCTCCATGAAAAGGCCGGAGCCCCAGACAGGGTATGCGTAGCAGGGCTGCTCTGCCACTGTCACCTTCCCCTACAAACTGCCTGCGCCTCGTGCCTACTCCACCGGAGGCGCTGCCTAGAAACCCTCTGAAGCCTTTGTTCCTTAGTCCTTTGGATTAAGAGTGCTACTTTTGCTTCTGGAAGATTTTACATCTTTTCTTTAACCCTGTGCTCTAGAATTCTAAGATAGAGTCCGTATCAGGCTCTATGTTCTAGAGACGGACTTTCCCAAGGTCGGATTTCTTGAATAATTTCCCTTCTGAGTATCTCTCTTCTGTCTTTCTGAAGTTTTACCTCGGGAGGAAGGAATCGCAGGGACCAGCCTGCATTCCTGGCCTGGTGTTCTTACCTCCACTGTGCTATTACCTGTGTCTGGGTGTTCCATTCTACTTCCCTAAGGCTTCCCCGAGTGCTCTCACAGCACGGCGGTTGGTGGTGAACTCACAGCAGTGGTTGTCACTTGCAAGGACTTCGAGTGGGTGTTCCCGGGTGTTCCAGATAACAGCGCTGCCATCCTGTTGCATGGGCGTCCTGCCAACCCTCACCTTTACTTACTGCTTCTTTCTAAGCTCTCTGCTTTCAACAAGCCCATCTCACCTGAGTTACTTTTCTTCCTCACTGCAGCCCTCTGCCTCAGGGTGGGGGCTTCCTCTGTGCCTGGCACCTGTGGCTCGTCTTCTGGTGTGGAAGCCTAAAGCATGGCAGCTCGGTAGGCACAGTTGGAGCTTCTCAGCGGTGGCCTCCTGGGGCACCAGTGGAGAAGGATAAAGTTTCACTTCTTGGCAGTCTTCCTTCCCGCCTAGGGCACTGCAGTCTGGAGACTGTTTTCCTCTCCCCAAAGAATAAACCCATAAACTCCTGCCTAGCTTGGCACAGGGCAGCTGTCCAGATCAGGGCCAGATGGCAAATATTTTAGCTTCAGCATGCCGCACAGTTTTGCTTGTGACTGTGAGACTCTGCCTTTGTAGAGGAAAAGCAGCCATAGCCAATACCATCAGTGAGTGGACAGAGCTGTGTCTTAATAAAACTTTATTTATAAAAATAGGTCATGACAAAGAAGTGAGGTGAATGTCAGCTATCCTGATCTGATCATTATATACTGTACATGTGTATTAAAATATCCTAGCCATAAATAGGGACAGTTATTATGTCAAATTAAAATAGTAAATATTTTAAATTAAAATCCTTAAAAAGGAAGGGAGACAAGTTTAGTTCCCGAGCCCTGGTTCAAGGGTGTATCCTGATTTTAGCTGATCATGCAGGAGTGTTGGGGGTGTTCCCTGTCACAGGCAGGGTCGCTCTTGAGCTCTCTCTGCTGCTGGCTTGAAATCTTGGCAGTCTCATCTCTACATAGACAATTAGCCCCGCTTGTCTGCTTTGTAGCTTCCTGTTGGCGCTGGTGTCTCCTCTCCTGATCTTGTTGTTCTTAGATGTCAAGCTCTGAACATGGTAAGGACAACTGCACACATGTGATCTGCTGTCCTCTGCCAGCAGGCTTCTTTTGTGTCGAACTCTTGAGCTGCCTCTGCTCCCACACGGAGCATACGTTTATTGGGTTGGGTTGGGTTGTTGTCTTCTCCAGCATCACGTAAAAGGAAAAAGTTTCCTAAAGATGAGCTTTTCTGAGATACAGTTTTGGAGAAAATGCTACTCCATAGGCAATTGTCATCTCACAACTATTGCTCTATGCAAATAGTTGGTGATTTGAACCTGGGCTTCTCTATTTCACTTGCTCCTGGGCTGAGAGGTGACCATGAACTTCGGTTTTGCTCTGCTAGGAGGAAGCGGGATGGCCAAGTTCCCAAAAGCCCTAGGGGAGGAGCAGAAGGAGAGGTTAAAGGGAAAGTGGTGGTGGCAAAGGGTAGCTCATGTGGAGATTAATGACTGGACAGAAGAAAGAGGCCTTCTGACAAGGAGAGAAAGGGCCAGGATAGGACTTGCGTTCATCCAGAGTGCAGGAAAGGAAGACACGAAGGTGACCAGAGTACCAAGACAGAGGAGGATGCAGGTCAGGGGACCAGTGCAGGAGCTCGCAGCCTGCCATGAGGAAAGGCACCTGTGTTCTGAGACAGACAGGTGGACCTGGGGTATGTGGGGTGCAGGAAGAAGCTTGATGCTTGTCCTGCGCCCAGGAGGCCTTTGGAAAGAGGCTGACACCGTCCTGAGGCCGCCCCTCTAACCCAGCACCTCGCATTGGTCTTCAGTGCTACTGTCCACACTGGGCCGTAACTGGCTTTACAAATCTTATCCCAGACTCCTGGGAGCTACTCAAGGGCAATGATGTGCTCATTTGCTTTCTTTTTAGCACATGTTGGCAGTTACCAATGTTTATGTGGACTGGCAGAATGGACATGCTCACTTAGGCAGTCCCAGTGGTTGGCACAGTGCCTACACCAAGTCGTTGGTGCCTTTTTCTTGGATGGAAAGATGGTCAAAAGGATGAACAGAGATTGATAATTTCATGGATGGATAGATAGGTGGATGGATGATGGGTGGATGGATGAGTGGATGGACAAATGGATGGATGGATGGATAGATGGATGGGTGGGTGGATGGGTGGATGGTTGGATGGGTGGATGGATGGATGGATGGATGGATGATGGGTAGATGGATGGGTGGATGGATGGATGATGGATGGACAGATGGATGGATGAATGGGTGGATGGATGGGTGGGTGGGTGGATGGATGAGTGGATGGATGATGCATGGACAGATGGATGGATGGATGGATGGGTGGATAAATGATGGGTGGGTGGATGAATGGGTGGATGGACGGATGGATGGATGGGTGGATAGATGGATGGATGGATGGATGGATGGATGGATGGATGGATGGGTGATGGGTAGATGGGTGGGGGGGATGGATGGGTGGGTGGACAGATGGGGGGATGGATGGATGGATGATGGATGAGTGGATGGATGGATGATGGATGGATGGGTGGATGGATAGGTGGATGAGGGATGGATTGATAGATGATGGATGGGTGGGTGAGTGGATGGATGGGTGGGTGGGTGGGTGGGTGAGTGAATGGATGATGGATGGATGGATGAGGGTGGATGGGTGGATGGACAGATGGGTGGATGGATGATGGATAGGTGGATGGGTGGATGGGTGGGTGAATGGACCAGGGTGCAGAGGGCTGCTTGATTACCTGGATGAGTGCAGTTACTCACTCACCTCAGAACAGCTTCTGTGGGAGGACATATGGATGCAGGAGTTGTGATGAGGGGAAGGGGCATGCTGGAATGAAGAGAAAGTCAAAGGCAGGGAGAGCCAAGCAGAGAGTCCCACAGGTGAACTTGGAGCCACAGGGGGCCATCTGCAGCCACTGCGTGCCCAGCACACCCGTGTCCGCATGCTCGTGGTCTCTTCTCTGCTGGTTATGTCACAGGCTGCAGGGGTTTTTTCCCAAGATCCTTGTGAACCAGGACTAGGAGAACAAACCCACAAGCACTCTCCTTTTCCTATTAAAAAAATTCTTTATAAATAAACCTTGAATCTACTTCCAATTATGTTTGGAAAGCACAGTGATGGCTTTCATGAAGGGTGAGTTATGAGTGCTTCATTCAGGGCTGTGTTTAGGAACCATCGGCAACGCATGCATTCCCCAGAGCCAAGGCTAAAATGCACAGGAGATGAGAACCATATGCCTGCCGCGCCGATGTCGGCAGGCCCGCCCCAAGCACATGTGCTTCCCTGTTGGTGGAATAGTCAGCAAGTGTTCCAGAAAGAGGCCTTTCCTGAGATGGAGGTCAATGAGAATGCTCCCCCAGCTCATAAATCCTGGGGAGAAAAACCAGGCCTGTCTCCCTCACACATGCAGCTAATTATCTGGGGTCTTGGGGCTCTCCCTGGGGAGTGGTTAAGAGCAGTTTACTGGGGCTCAATCCACTTAAGTGGTTTCCAGCACTAGGAAGATGTGGCCACTTGCCCTTGGTCATGACCTGGCACCCCCTCCCCTGGCCACAGCAGAGGAGCAGGCACAGGTGCTGCAGAATGAAGGGGCGCCACGGCCACTGCAAGGACTGGACCCAGACACTCGCTGCTGGGGCTGCCTTGAATTCCAAAGCCCTCTGTGTGGCCCCTGGGGCCTGTCCACCATGGTCTGCATAGCTGACTTAGCCCAGGTCTCAGAGGAGCGAAAAGAATCCACAAAGGCCACGGCTCTGTGAGGCTTAGGATGGGCAGATGGCTCCATCCTGGGGCGCTAGGCGCCTGTGGTGAGTGAATATTCCCAGCCCTAGGGACAGAGGGTGGCCGGAGCGTGAATTCACGTCTGCGCTGGGCCATGAAGGACCAGTGCTTTCTGGGCAAATCAAGGGACAGAAAATATTACTGGAGATCTGCCCAGAATAGCTCACAGGACTGTGCATTAAGCCAACGCTCCAGCAGCGAGTACTGAAAGGCAAGAGGGTGGGCAGGGCAAGAGAGAAGGAGGCTGGAGAGGGCCCAGGCAGGGCACCCCGTGCTCCCAGGCCAGTGGGGACCTGTGCATGCCTTCACAGGGCAGTGGCATGATCAGAGCTATGACCTAGAAGGACACCCTGGCTCTGGTGTAGAGACAAAAGAGAGGACAGGAGAGTGGGAAAGAAGTGGACACCTGGATCGTGGAGACACACTGGTGGTGCTGAACCAGGGGACCAGAGGCGGATGACCTCTGGCTTTCTCTTCCTGATTCTGTGACTTGGAGCATGTTACCCCTCCTCTCGTAACTGGTGCTCCACACCTGTAAGGATGAGGATGCCTGGCCCCACATAGCAGGGCCGTCATAAGGTTGCTGATGTGCACAAAATGCCAGGATGAGGCTGACACGTGGTCCACAGTGCGGAACGGCAGCCTGTCACTTTGTATTTGGAGGTAGTGGTTTGGAGTCACAGATGTGAGGAATCCACCCAGGGTCCTCCTGGGCCTGGGGTGGCCAGTGATGTTTTCCAGAGCCTGGGGATCCACTCAGAGCGAGGAGGGCTCTGTGCCAGCTCTGCTCCCCTGGAGACAGAACAGCCTGGTGGCCCAGTGTGAGCTGTGGCACCAGATCTCAGCCTCACTGCCCAGATGCCACATGGTGGCCTCCAGTTCAGTGACCTCCCCAGCAGGGCCCAGTCCCTTCTCTGCAGAGTGATGATGATGGCATCTTCCTGTCAGGGAGCCTCAGAGATTCAGAGGTGATCTAACAGCGCAGCCAGACACACAGCGGAGCCCTGGGACTGTGGCTGTGCCTGAGTCATCCCTGCCAGGGTTCATGAGCCCAGGATGAGGGCTCTGTAAGGGCTCAGCCTGGCGCCAGCACTGGCCAGCACAAGGCCACAGGGAAGCCTTGCTGTTTCAGATACTTGGTGAGGAAGAAAACAGCGTGCACGGCAGGGGAGATAGCTCGGCGGTCTAAGCACCTGCCTGGCAAATGCAAGGACCCGGATTCGATCCCCGGTACTGCTTTTCATGCCATCATTCTGGCCACTGAAACCAGGCATGGTGCTGCACACCTGTAATCCCAGCACTGGGGAGGCTGAGACAAGAGGATCACTATAAGTCTGAGCTGTGTGTTGAGACTCTGTACCAAATAAATAAATAAAGAGATAGAAAAGAAAAGAAAATAATGTGCAGTTAGAGAGACAAGGGCTGTGAGATCACTCAGCAATCTAAAGCGCCTGCTTAGGCAACTGCAGGGACCGTGGTTCAACCCTTGGCACCACATGTTTTACCAGCTCCACCCCCTCAGGGCAGGCTGAGCCAGCCATAACAGAGAGAGAGAGAGAGAGAGAGAGAGAGAGAGAGAGAGAGAGAGAGAGGAGAAAGAAAGAAAAGAAAAGAAAAGAAAAAAGAGAGAGAGACAAGAAGTCCGGTGGCTTTAGAATTTCTCAGTACAGCAGCAAGAGCTGCTCCCAGGAAGTTGCTTATAATGCCAACTTTCCAGCCCCCCACATTCTGCAACCGGGGGTGGGGCAGAGCACCCCCACTTCCAGAGTAGGCCCAGCCCTCCTGCCCCACAGGGCACACCCAGCCCGGAGCCCAGGAGTGAAGAGATGTGATGCAGGAATTCCTGGCTCCCGGCCTGATCGCAGCGTCTGAGTTCCCAACACAGGGGCAAATATTTGAGCCAGGCTGAGCTGCACACAGTGCACACAGGCACTGCAAATGGCCTCCTCGGCGCCCTCCAGGGTGCCTTGCCTTGGGGAGCCCTGTTACCATTCCAACCTTCTTTCTTCACTCGCTTACCTGATAGTTGTAGATGCCTCTTCCTTACAGACGTGCATGCAAAGGACCGACTGGGGGCCTCACACCTGCTATGCAAGTGCTGGCCGTGGGCAACACCTCTCCTTCCTTACGTGAGCACGTTTTAACTGTGGAGTGTGGCGTGGCGTCAGTGCATGTGCTGTGTGTAGGGCAGGGCAGGGCCTGGGCAGGCACAGAAGCAGTGCCTGTGGCCAGGCCAGCTTTCCGTAGCCTGTGCTGCTCCACAGAACGCTGGGCCCAGGCTTCACCAAGAGCAGAGCTGGATCTCCTCCAGTTCTGAGGGTGGAGAAAGGAAGACCCAGGCCGGGGGCTCACATCTGGCTGGGGGTATGGGGAGAACACTGAGCAAAAAGCGAAGTGAGAGGAAAGAGGGCCAAACACACCACTTGCACAGTGATGGAACAAAGCTCTCATGGCCTCCTGTCAGCACTAGGGAGTAAGTTTCGACCCATGAGCTGTGGGGTGCACACCAGACGCAACTCCTGCTCTCACAGGGTCACCTGTGTGCCATCTCTGACTGGTCGGTCACAAGGGCTGTGCGTCAGTGCACCTGCTCTGAGACCCCAGCACTGGGGGCTTCCAGAGAGCAGGGTTTCTACTAAACCGCTGCTCCTGCCCTGTCCCCTGGGGCCCGTCCCCTTGACCGAGGCATGCACCTGAGCCCCGCCTTCTGCCCTGGCCCCCACACCAACCCTGGTCCCCTGCAGCCATTCCTGTTTCCTGCCAGGGCTGTGTTGTTGTCCCCTGAGTGGAACATTCCATTCTTGGCTCTGGGACCAAAGCCACAATCTGCTTCCCTTAGTGCGGGCAGAAGCCCAGCGCCTAATTGCTCGGAGGCTTGTGCAGATCCTCGACTATGGGCCTCAGTCCCCTCACCTGCAATGGGGCCATTCATACCTGAGAGTCACCTGGAGATGCGCCCGGCCCAGCTCAGCCTGGGGCAGCAGGCCCCACTCCACTGCTCCCTGGCTCGCCCCTGGCCCAGCCTCCGCCAGGCTGCAAGTGGGCAGAAGGCGCAGTCCCATGAGGGCCGAGCCCTTCCCTCTGAGCGCCACTGGCCTGAGACTCGTAAGGCAAAGTGATCTGGGTGCTGCTTTCCAGATCCCGTTGTAGACACCTCCACCCCATACCCCTCTGTGACCCGAGGCAGCCTCAGGGAGCTGCAGGCTGAAGGCAGGGTTCAGAACCACCCCACCCACAGCCCCTGCTTTCCCAGCTCTGGGATGACATCAGACGGAGGGGCTGGAGGTGAGGACCGGGCAGGAGGGCGCCCATGGGTGATGAAGCTCGCCCTGCAGTGTTGCTGGGGGCCTCGGGCAGTGAACCCCAGAGTCCACAGACCTGGGGCTGAATCCCAGGTCTGCCCTTTCTTCACTGTATAACTGGGGACCCCTGCAACGTGGAGGCACCACTGTCTTCACTGCCCTCGGTGGGCGCCCAGCTGTGGCTGCCCTCGGTGTAAGCATGGCCGGTCACAGCCTCATCAGGAGCCCAGGGATGGGGGGGGACGGGGGGGGGGGGGGTTTGTCACCCGTGACTGCGTGTGTGTAACGTAAAATGCAGCAGTGTGGCCATCTTTCAGGGTACAGCTGAAAATGTGTTAAGTCCACGCATACTGGCGTGCAGACAGCACCACACCCGGCCCCAGAACTCTCTCTATATTGTGAAAGTAACACTGTCCCCATTAAACAGTAACTCTCCAGACCCCTGCTGGCCCTGGCCACCGCCGTGCCACTTTCTGCCTCTGTAAATTTGACTGTTCCAGGAACTTTGCATAATTGAAATCATTTGTTATTTGTTCTTCAGAGACTGCCTCATTTTGCCGGGCATGATAGCCACCAGCCTCTCGCACGCACGGCAGCTGGGTTTGGACACCCTCCCTGGGGAAGGGCGGCCACACCCCCGACATCCACAGAGGGACCCAGGGTGCTCCCACCTTTGGGCTGCTGGTCTAAGAGCATTCATCCCTTCAGACAGCTTGGTGCAGTTTGCAGAGCTGTTGAACAGATTGAATTAGGAAAGGCACACAGATGTGCCATGCTCAGGGCCAGCAGGAGGGAGGGCAGGCAGGTTACAGCGGAGTGACAGGCTGCACAACGGGGAGCCCCACTCGAGCCTGCAGGGCCCAGCACCCTGTGTGGACAGGGACCTGCAGATGCTGCCGCGGAGCTGTCCTCTGCAGAGGTGGCTACAGGAAAGCGTGGGGAACATCACCATTTGCCAGCCACATTCTTCCGGGTCTTTAGAGGAAGCTGTTGGGTCCCGCTCCCCTCTCTGGAGCTGGATTCTCTGGCTTGACCAGAAATGTTTCTGTGAGCCAGAAATGGCACCATTTTGTCTGTTCTCAGTGCTTGAGAAAATCGTGATCTTCCCCGAGCAATTTCACATGCAGATGGCAGCCACGGGCATCCTGAGTCAGTTAGCTATGTGCTGACACCCTGGTTGGCCAGGGCAGTGTCCCAAACCTCAGGATTTCATGGAGAAATTGGGTCCGCAAACTGCTCGCTCTCTGCACTCTGATGCACAGGACTGCAGAGGCAGCGACTTAGGACACAAAGCCTGGATTTTCTATGGGACTGACCTGGCTCCTGCACCATGTCTCCAGGCTGTGGTAGAGGTAGCTCAGTGGTGGAGGGCATGTGCAGAAGGCACAAGGCCTCAGTGCCACCCTGAGCACTAGGAGGGATGAAGGGAGGGGGACAGGGAGGGAAGGCGGGAGGGGGAGGGAGAGAGGGAGGGAGGGAGGCAGGCAGGCTAGACCACAGGTTGTGGCTGAGATCTCAGTCCACATCTGGCTTTAAACTCTGTCCAAGGTCCCCAGTATGGAGCTAGCACTTGCCTAGGGGATATAGAAGAGTCCACTGATACCAAGGCCCTGGATTTTGATGGCATGGAAGCCCTGGGGGCAATTAGTGTTGGGGTTCCAAGCAGGTCCCCTTTCATGTCCTCCACTGCCAGCTTATCTGGTTCTCCCTTACTGTCACAGGTGGGGGGCCTGAGGCTCTGAGAGGGTGAGTGATATGCACAGTGAGGAGCTTCTTCATCAGCCAGGTTTTGTTCCCTCCTGCTCTGTCACCACAGCTTCTAGAGGGAGCTTTGCCAGTGCCACTGCGGTGGCACCAAGCTGCCATCATTGACCTATACACACATGGGTCCCATGCAAAGTTGGGGACAGTGGCCTTCTCCCACATCCAGATGGTCTTTGTCACTGGCAGTCACAGCTGGGACAATTTCTCCAGCAGTCCTTCTGGGCAAGACCCGTGCTACCCCTCCCAGCCTTGTTTCCCATGAATAAGTCAGTCAGGATAGACTCCCAGCACCCTCCTGCATGTCTGAGTCCATGGCAGCCCCAGGAGAGGTTCTCCTACTTGTAATAGAAAAGGGGGAAAACAGACCAGGAGGAAACTCTAGCAGGGACCTGGCGTGTGGGCCTGGGGGCCTGTTTCAGCAGCTGCCACGCTGCTCAGGTGGCTGCCCAGTGTTCAACCTGTCAGGGGCAGTTGTCTTTGAGCCTTGGGAGCCACACTGAGTATAAAGGCCCTCACAGACACCAGCCACACTGTCTCAGGCAGGGCAGCTCTCCAGGGACCCTAGCATCTTCTTTAGAGATGTTGGGGAACAATGGGCTCACAGGTGAGCAACAGAAGACCTGCAGCTCCAGGGTGCCGGGTTCGCATCCACTGCATGAGAAGCCAGCCTGGCACACACAGATGCTGAACACAGGTTGCCCCCACGGTGGGCTCCTGTGCCCTCCACACCTGCCCTCCCTTCCCTTAGCCCATCCTCATGTGTCTGACATGACTGCGTGGAGCCTCACCATGTGCATGGAGCCCAGGGCCTTCCTCCTTTCCCAGGGCCTCTGTTGGCCAAGCATGGCCAGTCTCTCACTTCCTGCAGAAAGGAGGACTGAGAGTGCACCTCATCTAAACTGTTAGTGTTCCCAGAACACGTGGTCCTGGGCCTCTATGAGCTTGTATCTTGCTGACTTGATGGTCACTTAGAGAGAGAGCCAGGATATGGGGCCTGAGGCCTCCTCGATGTCCACACCTCCTTCCGTTGCTCAGCCACCTCACCTGGTCCCATACTGCACTGGGAGTTGGGGGCACAGAGCTACATGGGGGGCAGAATCCATGCCCTAGTGAGTGTCCTTCTATCAAGCACAGCAGAAAGGGATGTGATAGAGTGGCTGGGCACTGGGCACCTTTGCCAGCCCGGGGAGCAGTCTTGGGTGGGCATGGGGGAAAGAGGGTACAGTGAGGTAACTCCCAACTGGCACTTGACTCAGATGCCTGGGGACTGGTGGTGCCTGCACTTAGGTGAGTACAGTAGACAGTAACTGAGCGATGAATTTGGGTTTGGGCCTGCCATCTGCATAAGAATCTAGACTTCACATGGTAGACCAGTTGTCCAGTGGTGATAGTCACAAAAGCCTCCAGGACCTGGCTTGAAATGGTCCCAAGAGAGCTCATGAGCAGCCTCATTCTCTTTCTCCACATGCCCTGCATGCTCCCCACGGATCCTGAGTTCTGTGACTCCCCAGCTCTAGGCCTGTTGGGAGCTCACCCAAGACCCTGGGAGGCGAGGCACCCCGCCCCACCCCAGCAGCAGTCATCCCTGAGAGCATCCCTCTCTCCTGGGCCTGTTGCCACACCAGCTCACCCAGGAACAGCACCTGCACCTAGCCATGCCACCGAGAAACCAGCATGCTGGCATAGCTGCAGGTCGAGGCAGAGCCTGAGTATGCCACACTCATGGGCCCTTTCCTGCTGTGCCCTGTACCTCGGCCCAAGGCAGGGGTCCTTAAGGAGCCTCAAAATTTTGTGGGTGAAAGATGGGTCTTCCTCCCACAAGCACTAGAGCCTCATGGGGCCCTGCTCCCACTCCCTTGCTTGCCCTGGAAGCAGATGGGTCAGAAGAGAGAATGACACCAAAGGGTGCCGGCTGGCCCCCACACACAGGGCTCAGTTATTCTGCTTGATGGGGTCACCAGCTCCAGGCATAAGCAGCCCCACTCGGGGTACCAAGGAGGATACCTGCCCACTCAAGGCCTGAGGTATTAGTGAGACCCCAGGTGCCGAAGTCAGGGGCAGCTGGCCATGTTCTGGGTGCAGCTATCTCAGGTCTTGGCCTAGAACATGTGCCAGGAGGGGCTTCTAAAACCAAGTCCCATGCAGATGTGAAAAGCTGCTTGTTACAGAACCCTGACCTTGCCAGATCACCACAGCCCCCAGGTGATTTTGGCACAAACCCAAAACTCAAGATCTGTGTCGGGAACGGGGCAATCAAGGGCCATGTTGATGCAGGAAGAAAAAACTGATTTGGGGTGGATGACCTCCAGTAGGGAACCTCCAAATGATATAGGGAAAACTGATCCCCAACCTGAAAAGTACCTGGGACGAGTTTGTGTTTTCTGAAACCGAAGAATGAATTTTAGGAATAAATGGAGGTAATTGAGCAGAATAGATTTATTGAGGGAAAGAAAGCTCCTGTCCAAGAGAGAGACAGGAGTCCCCAGTGGGTGTCCCCGGTAAGCTGTCTCTTTCAGAGACTTTTATAGAGGAAAACCATGTGATGAGGTGGGTCTAAGGTTGTGGAGAAGATGTGGGAACTCACTTAGGTGGGTATGAGGTGGAACAAAACTAAGTCAACCAATGAGATTACAAGCACCATTGCTCAGGTAAAATAGATTAAATCCAGTCTCTTCCTGTTGGGGGTTGGGCTAGTGACTCAAATGGGCTCTTTCAAGATGATTGATACCTACTTTGAATATCAATCCCTGATGCCTATCCCTAGGGAAGTATGTAGCTGTATTTGTTTACCCTTGTCTTGAGATCTAGCCCACAGTGGAAGAGTGTCTGTCTCTAGTTGTAAAGTCATCTTGTCTTCCATGTCATCCTTGAAAGCCTGGCCCTGTCTGACTGCCTAAATTTCTATCTAATTCAGCTGCCTACAACAATTGCACTGGTGAGGGCTCCACCTCCGAGCTCATGGCTGCAAGGTGTAGCATGCTCTAAACTTCAAGTTTTGTTCCAAAATCCTGACCTCGAGCTCTCAGCCCAACAGACCAGCAGGAAACTCCTTCTTGACTCCACCATGGGCATGCAGAAGTCTCAGGGCCTTCGTGGCAGTTAGAGACCCCAGCCCATTTGAATCAGCCTTTCCTCTCATTGTCCCCCAGAGCCCACCCTGCTCCCCTGCCAGGCTCCCCTCATGAAAGCCAGAAAGCACCTCCAACACAGAGCTGCATCTGCTTCTCGGCCCTGTGCCAACCTCATGTCAGGGATGAACAGAGGCCTGGTGTCCACCACGAACAAAGGGCTGGGATGGGAACACTGTGCAGGAGCCATCCTACCTCAGCCCTGGCTATGGGCAGCCTCTGATTCTCCCTGGAGTAGTGCCAGGGACTCTGGGACAGACTGGAGGCTGACTTTGCAGTAAAGACACTCAATTTTGTAGTACCATGACAGTCAACCCCTGTAGCCTCCAGACTCTGCCTAGAGCCTGGCGCACGGGGCAGGTAAGACAGCCAGCAGTGTGAAGTGTTACTGTAGCCAATAAAACACAAGTTCACTTCTGCACATCTTGCCCTCCAAGAAATGGAAGGTCAAGGTGATTAGATGAAGGGGTAGAGAGGGAGACAGCACGGAGGACGCAGTGTTTGCAGGGAGCCCTGTGAGGACAGACCGCGCTGGCACGACCAAGGCCAGGACAAAGGGTACCCAGAATTCTGTGCCCCAGAGCCACCCTTTAACACGAGGGTCACCTGGGCCTTGGGGACAGATGTGGATGGAGGGTAAAAGCCCAGGGCATGGTGGGGGTGAAAGAAAGGCGCTGCAGCCCAGGCAGGGCCCGCGCTGTGTGAGGGTAAGCTGCAGCAGGTCTGCACACGAGAGGGACAGGGCAGAGCGGCCTGCTGCCCAGACACTGGATTTAGGCCTCTGAAGCGCCTCAGTAGTGTCCACGTAGGTCACTGACCACTGGCTTTGTCGTTTCCCTACGGAATCCTAGCCTTTATCAGCGCTTTTAAGGTGAGAACTTCCTTGGGACTCCGCCCCAGCCTTATTTTTTCTGCAAAATCTCTTGCCTGAATAGCATCCCAGGGGTGACGGGAGAACTTGACAATGAGAAAGAGAACTGGAGAATGGGAAGATCGTGGAGTGAGAAGGCAGGAAACCCAGAAGGTGGTCGGGGAAGGCACCGGAAGTGAGGGGCCGGAAGTGAACGGCTGCTCGCCCTCTCCGTCCTCAGTCAGGCCCAGGCCGAGGCCCAGAAGGATGGCGGAGGGCAGGGAAGGTACCCCAGCCAGGTGCCTGAGCAACGAGCAGGCTGCCCCAGCACGCACCGGCTTCTTTCTCATGCAGTGGTCTTTGTCTTCCTGTCTAGGCCCCCCTGGAAGGCGTGGCAAGCCTGGAAGAAGAGGCGACCCTGGTGAGTCCCAGATTTTCTCAGTTCCTGAGCCTAGGCCCGGAGGTTGCCCTTGAACCCCGCCACCATTTCCGTCACGCCCCGAGCCTGAAGCAGGTCTCTGTGCCCTTTCCACGGCTGGCCACAGTCCCAGGGGACACTGCCCCCACGACTGTCCTTTCTGAGGTGTGCAGTTGCAGGAATGGCCCCCTCGGTGCCCAGGCCGGGGCACTCCCGCCGCGCCTCAGTGGCTCGGCCCTGGTCTCCCTCAGGCCATGCGCAGCTCCAGGTCTGCTCAGCCCTCGCCTCCCTCCTGGGCAGAGCCATGAGGAGGAAGCTACTCACCTCCTTTCCACCCTTCCTACAAAGACTCCTATCCTTGCTGCCACCTTCCAACTCCTCAGTTCACGAAGTGACTCATGTGCAGAGGCCCCAGGCCACCAGGCTCAACAACTGAACCTAAATGACACCAATCAATCTGGATGCAGTGGCATATGCTTGCAATCCCAGCACCCCTTGAGGCTGAGGCAGGAAGATCCCAAGTGTGAGGCAGCCTGGGCAACTTAGCAAGACTAATCTCAACATAAAAATAAGGGCTGGGGATGTGACCCAGCACTCCCTGGGTTCCGTGCACAGTGCACGAAGGCCAAAGCCCCACCCCCACCACCTTCCTTCCCCAAGCCCCTCTGACATCATCATGGCCAGAGTGACTGATAACCTCATGGGTGTACTAGAAAACACCTTGCTATCTGCATCTTTCTTTCCACCTTGTTCTTCCTTCCTTTTCTCTCTTTTCTTTTATGTAAACAAAATGTTATTTGCTTAGCAGCAGAATTCTCCCCCAGCACACCTGGCCCAAGCTCCTTGCTCTTCCCTTTTGCTGGAGTTGGGGGAGAAGCTGACACCCCACAGGTGAGGTTTAACACCCCCAGCTCCAGAGAGAACAAAGAGCATAGGCTAGAGGGGCGATCCCACGCTGGGTGGTGACTCTGAGAAACACGTGAACCAGAGGAGAGCCTCGACGGGGAGGGCCGCGGGGTCCTGCTCTGCAGTGTGAGGGGCCGGTGGCCAGCATGAGGAGTGGGTTTCCCTGTGCCCACTCTGCCTGAGAAAGCATCTCCAGGCTGTGTCTTCTGAGCTGAGGGCCTGGGGGTCACAGGATAGGTGACTGTCTTAGTTACTTTTACTCATTGCTGGGACAAATACCCGACACTCAAAATGAAGGAAGGAAAGGTTTATTTAGCTCACAGTTGCTGAAGGTTTCAGTCCATATTCGGCCAGTCCAAGGCTGAATGGAACAGAGCAGAGGGCATCCAGTTCATGGTGGCAGAACAGCCAACTCACTGGAGCAGAGAGTAACAGCTCTTTAAAAAGTCTCTTTGTGCTCAGTCACTCTGACGTGGGCCCATTGTGCCCTAGGGTGGAACCAATCATACCCCAGGATGGGCCCTTGATCCCGCTCTAGGGAGGAGCCAATCATATCCTAGGCAGGCCCCAGGTCATGCTCCAGGGAGGAACCAATTGTAATACATAATCCTAGTGGATCATGACTCATGTCTCAAATTCTAGTAGTCCCCGCCCCATGATTGCATGAGGCTTTGGGGGGACAACTAGACATAAACCATAACAGTGACCAAGAGGGGGGAGGCAGCAGCCCTTTTCCTGTAGTGCTGTATCTTCTTCCTCCCTCCCACTGGTGTCCCTGCTGGAATCAGGCCAGCTCCCCACTGGGTCCCTGACCCTGACCCAGCGTCTCACCCGGACCCCTTCCCCATCATCCCCATTGCACCACCTTTACATGACATGCAGACCACTGGCATCGCCTGGGTCTCCACACCACCTCCACTGTCATTGTGACCACCCTGTCACGTGACCCCACACCCACGTGTCACCCAGCTTTCACCCTCAGCCTCCTCTGCCCAGAACATCCCTCCTCTAGCTGGGCACACAATCCAAGCTCGCTTTGCTTTGGCCTTGGCATCAAGCTGAGCCCCTGCTCCTGGGAGCCTTCTCCCACCTGAGCTCCAGTGGCCCTCAGGCACATGGGCAAATGCCAGCACCTCAGCAACCTCAAGGTGGACCGCAGGCTGGCTGCTGCCCAGGGCTGGGCATGGTTCTCGTTCCTGGCCCAGCAGGAGACTGTGTGTTCCTCAGACACAGCCCTCCAGATTAATGTGTGGAGTACACTACAGGAAGCACCCTTGAGCTTCTCTTTCTTGTCTGGACTTCCAGAAGCTGGGGCTGTTTTATGATTCACCTCAAGCGCTTCCTCCAGCCTATGCTCGATGTGGAATCTCCCCCACTGGGTCTCCACCCTGCCAAATACATGCTTCCTCCTTCAGTGATCATTTTCCATCCTTGTAAAAGATTTTATTGCCTTTGGTTATGAGCTCCCTGACATCCTCTTTGGAAGGAGATCAGGGATACATAGTTACTTCTTTGAGGACAAAGAGTGATATGATTTGGTGTGCTTGAAATCTATTAGGAAGGGAGCAATAGACCTGAACACACATTTCTCAAAAGAAGAGACTACAAGATAGATTTTTAAAATCTGAACTCAGTAATCATCAGGAAAGTGCAACCTAAACCATCCCAAGCTGTCTCTGCAGCCCAGCCAGAAGGGCCGTTCTGAGAAAACTAACAGTAACAAGTGTTGGCAAGGATAAGGGGGAGAGAGAGTCCTTGTGCACAGTACAGCCAAACCAATTTGGAAGTGCCTCGAAAATTTAAAAATATAATTACGATCCAGCAATCCCACCGACAGGTGTGCCTGCAAAAGAAATGCAGCATCCAGGCCTGCCTGCCACCCCGCCCACTGGGGCCCGCTGAGACAGCAATTGAGGCTGGGTGTGGTGGTGCACACCTGTAATTCCAGCTCTTAGGAGGCTGTGAAAGGCAGATCACTGCAAGTCCAATCTAGTAGTGATGCCCTGAACACCCTGTAGGCCCTTCCCTAACATACAAAAAAGTAAAAGAAATGCAGTAAGACATCAAAGAGCCTTCGGCACCCCCATGTCTGCTACAGCACCATTCACAGCAGCCAGAAGATGGAAACAACTAAAAATGGACAAAGAAACATTGCAGAGTACACTTCAGCCATAAAAAAAAAGTGAAGTCCTGTCCTTTGCAGCAATATGGATAAAACCAGGGGTGGTTATGTTAAGTGGAATAAACCAGGCACAGAAGGGCATTCCACCCTTGTGGCATCTAAGGAAGCTGATCTCATAGAGGTGCAGGTGCCAGATGCTGGAGGTGATAAGAAGGACACTGAGAGGTTCCTTGCTGGGAATCAAGTCACAGATACACAGAGAGAGGTGGTTCCTGTGTGCTGCTGTTTGGCGGGGAGACTCCAGGAAATGGTGCTGTGCATTTGAGAGAGCTGCAGGAAAGGGTTTACAGAATTTCCACCATAAAGAAATGGTAGGCATGAGAGGAAGCACACACAGCCTGACTCACACACTGTACAGGCGCAGGGGCCCACATCCGTAATCCCCGCACTCAGGAGGCTGAGACGGGACGGTTGCTTCAAGTTCGAGACTGGCCTGGGCTACGTAAGGAGCTCAAGCCAGCTTGAACTGCACAGTGAGACCCTGTCTCAGAAAAAGGAAGAAAGAGGGAAATTGATGAGCTGATCAGAAATTGACAAACTGATAAACAGGAGGATGTAAAGGATCCAGAAGAGCCAACACACCTTGAAAAAGTGAAACAAAAGAGAACACATTTTTAAACAATTTTGCTTCTTTGAGTCAGCACCTCACAAAATAACCCGGACTGGCCTGGAATGCTAGGATTGCGTGCCGCGCCACACCCAGCTCCCTTTTAAGCTGTGTTTAGCTATTATTAGACAAGGCTTTGTTCTGTTGCCCAGGCTGGTCTCAAACTCCTACGTAGCTGTAACTACAGGCAAGGCCATTGCTCCCCAATTTTAACATAGAGAAAGCCACAGTAATCATGGCCATGTGACACAGGCACAAGGACAGACATGTAGATCAGCAACATAGAATTAGATCCCAGAAGTCAGTCTTTGCACTTACCAGCACTTCTTTTCCAACACAGATTCCTAAGTAATTCAACAGTGCTCAGACAACTGAGTACAAAAGAACAAAATCACACTTGCTCTTCACACCATGTGCAAAGTTAACTCAGAATGCCCTGCAGACTGCCAAATCCATATCACAAGACACAAGAAGAGATCTTAGGGCCTTGAGTAGGCAAAATGTCTTTTATCTAGGAAACCAGAAGTATAAGGGAAAGAAGTGAGCCTGGGCACAGTGTCACGACCTGTCATTCCTGCATTCTGGGAAGCTGAGGCAGGAGGATCACAGCACAAGTTCAAGCCCAGCCTGGGTAACTTAGAGACTCAATGAGACCCTGTCCCCAAAGAAATGGGTGAGTGGGGCCTCTAGGGATATTGCTCAGTGCAAACAGCCTGAGTTCAACCCCCAGTACCCAAAAATGAAAAGTGGGGAGGGCTCAACCATGGACTTAAACTTTGAGAAGAGTCAGAAAATGAGAAACACACTGATAGTGACTTACGTAATCAGAGACAAAGAAAATAAATTAAGAAAAGTAGCCTCAGAGAGAGAGAACACCAGCATTCAGAGAATGGGGTTACCAGAAAAACAAAACAGCAGGAAGTTTTCTGGAAATCAGGATGAAAGCTCCCTAACTATGCTGGGAAACGATACCATCCATTTCCAGGAAACCAAGTGGATACTGAGTGGGTCAAGTGAAAAGGTGCACAAAACCAGATAGGCCAGAGCAAGCAATGGGAGTCAAAGGCCACAGACAAACCTGGGGCAGTGACGGGAACCACCTGCTTGCACACACCAGGCTGCGAGCCCGGCCAGCGTCCCATGGCATCAGGGAGCTGTGGGCAGCTGCTCGCCCACTCTCGCACCCAGCGCACCCCAGGGACCAAGGCGGGGTGCACCCAAGTCACACAGTGGCTCCCCAGGTCTGTGACTGCACAAAGCTCACAGTGCACACCTTTCCTGAGGGTGACCTAGGGCCAGGCTGACCCCAGCCTCACCCTCTTGATGGAGGAGCATGAACCAAGCAGGCACACACTTTGCCCATTGTGCTCACTACATAATGCACTCATTGCATCTCCATCGGCTAGATGCTGTCAGTCTCCAGGTGACTAAAGGTAAACAGGGCTGGGCCTGGGCCTGGGCCTTGGCAGGGGCTGCGCCACCTGACACGGGCTTGAGAGCTGTGCACTTCATCTTGACAGCACCCTGGCCCTGTCCTTGTCAGTACCAGGGGCAGCCCTGCATCAGTGACACAACCTGGAAGGCTTTCTGCCCCGTCGCAACCAGTGACTGCACAACCACCAGCCCAGTGCCCAAGTCCATCTCTGCCGGCTCAGCCTGGCCGCTTCGTGGCCCTGGACTCCAAGACACAGCTGTGCACCAGCGCCTGCTTCAGCCACATGCCAGCCCCTTCCAGCTCCAGGAGCAGGAGCGCCAGAGCTGTGCAGCAGGAGACCAAACCATGGAAAAGCAGTAGCGGCACACACACGCTTGCACAGAGTGACCTTGGGAGTTCAGCACACTCGGAATGCTTTCTGCGGAACCCACGTCCCTCTGCCCCTGGTTGGGCTGCACGCCATCCTGCTGGGTCTTGCCTGGGTCTGTGATGTATGGAACCTGGCCGAGGTTTCTGAGCCTGAGTTTCTGCTCCTGTGAGATGCACCTTGCAGGTTCCCAGAAGGAGCTCAGGAAGCTGGTGCCAGGGGACAGCAGGCACTCAGCAGTGAGTGACCTTACTCCTTGCGCACACACACACTCACACTCACACACTCACACTGGGCTCTCAGAATATGCCAGGCCTGGAGATAGCAAGAGCTATAATGACCAGACAGAGATGAGGATTTTTCTGGCCATGTTCAAGTTCGTACGCTGATTTTCTGCCAGGCTTGGCTGTATGTATGTGTTTTAGTTACTGTTCTGTCATTGCTGGGGCAAATACCCGACACACAAGCTTAGGGGAGGAAAGGTTTATTTAGCTCACAGTTGCTGAAGGTTTCAAGATGCTGCCCCCACTTTATGGGCTCTGGAGGAGGGGCTGGGGCGCTGCCATGTCCAGGATGATCTGCTCCATACCTCTGAGAAACCACTGCCTGGGGTTGGGGGTGAGGGAGGGGGCGAGCTAAGACAGTTTAAGGGCCACGCCTCTCTTGGCCATGCCCCCTCAAGCCCCGCCCCTGGAGCAGCTTGCTTGACAGCCCCATGATTTACATGAGGCTTTGGGGGGACAACTACATAAAACCATAACAATATGCATCCGGAGAGGGAGAGGAATCGATGGTGGAAGTCAGGCTCCCTGCCCCTCCTGTCTTCCAGTGCTCCACCCCTTGCTGAGGGCGGTCCTCATAGCCACCTGTGTCCATACCTAGAGATACCCCACTCTCTGTCCAGACCGAAGTCTACGGGGTTTTAGTACAAAGCACTTAATATGATAGGATTCCATGCCTTTTTAAAAACCTAACCAGGGAGAGATTATCGGGAACTGTACCTCTACAGCTGCATAATAGTCCATTGCCGCTCTATCGCTCTTCATTTAAGCAGCGCCTGTGCTAGCTCTAATGTTTTTGCTGTCTCATGTGGTTCTTTAGTGAATATTCTGGCATGCCTGGCCTATGCATGTGCTAGCGCATCTACAAGTGGATTCTTGGGGTCGCCACCATGGCCATGTGCATCTGAAATCTTCTGTTTGAAGGGCCAGGGCTGAGCCCACGGCCTGCGCGTGCCCGGCCGGGGCTCCCCGAGCTGCACCGCATCACTGTGGTATAATCGCTGCAGTGGGGAGATCCCAAGCCACTGTGAGGAAGAGCTCATCCTGCAAGGTGAGCCCCACCTCGCTGACCACAGGGCCACTCCTAGGACATCCCTCCTTTTCTGATCTGATGTCACTGTGAGCTTACCTTCATTTCTGTTCTTATGACAAGAATTAGATTTTGTACTTCATACTTCAGGATCTACCTATATTTTCTGTGCTGTGGACCCTCCATTCATACCTTCGGACTGTATATTTCTAGGCTGTTGATGTGAGCAGTGACTGATTTTCTGTGGACGGCCTATGGCAGTGTTTCCACGCCTGGCTGCCCCACCCAGGCGCACTCCACTTCGAGATCTGGGCCACTGAAGCAGGCTTTTTTTTTTTTTTTTTTTTTGGTACCAGGAATCAAGCTCTTGGCATCACACTTCCCGGAAGGCTCTGTGCCGCTGAGCTGTGTCCCTGGCCCACAATTTCTGTGCGAACTCAGTGGGAAATTCCTCATGAGAGAAGAAGTTCCCTAGCTTTCCTTTAGGAATTTGTGATCCTAACTGGTTTGCACTGACACGTGGGTTGCAGCACTTTTCCTGCTGCCCTGCCTTGCTGCCCCACAGGCAGGAGTGAACGTCCACTTGCAGCTGAGGAGCGGCCCACAGGAGGCAGCAGCATGGCAGGTCCTGCCTTGCGATGCCTCTGCCCTGAGACAGGCTGGGCCAGAGCCGCCCTGTCTGGAGCAAGGTCTGGTGATTCTTGCCTGTGGTCCCACCCCTCGGGGGTGCCGCCCCTCCCCACACTGCCCGGGGCTCAGTCTTGATCATCCTCTACCCTCCTTGAGAGCATTTTCTCCTCAAAATGTTGCCTGTGCAGTTGACGGATGTGGTCCTGCAGTAGATGGAGACCACCACGAACGCGGGCGTATCCTCGAGTTCTGGTCAGGCTAGAGTAATACATCTGTCACCTCCAACACTTGTCATTTCTGGGTTGTGACATCCAAAGTCCTCTCTTCTGGCTGTTCTGAAAGGGACAACAGGATGTTGTCCTCTGTGGTCCTATGTGCTGTAGACACAAGACTTCCTCTGCCTGACCCCATGGGCCCAGCTATGTCTGACCCCACTGCCTCTCCACTGACCCACGAATCTGGGTGACCACAGAAACACCCTCTACGTGCTGCTTTGGGAGTCCAGCCCCTCTCCTGGTCCCACTTCCTGTCCTCCCCTCAAAGCTTATCACTTGCCACCCCAGTGAGGGTGCCACTCCTTAGAGCCTCTCCAGTGCTATCAGGATGGCACCCACCTGAGCCTCCCCTGGGCTCACAGCCGCCCACCCTCCATGCCTGCCAGGCCAGGCCCTGCTTCTTCCACTCATGCTCCAATCTGTGACCCCTGCTGTGCAGGAAGCTCCGTGAGGACAGGGCCTTGTTTTCCTCACAGGAGAACCCCAGGCCCAGAGCAACCCTGGGCAGAGAGCAAGCGTGCGGGAGCCTCAGGAGTGTTGAGGTCAGTCAGGAAGCCCAGCTGTGGCCAGGCCATCTCAGGGCTTGGGTGCTGGTGTCGGAGGGAGATCAGGAATGGATTCCAGTGCGAGGACCCTGGGCTGCGCACATCATGCGGCCACTCAGGCTGACTTGGGAGGATCACGTGGGCCCAGGAATTCAAGACCGATCTGAGCAACATAAGAAGACCCCATCTCAAGAAAAGGAGAGGAAAAATGATAGTTGTAAGGGTAGCTTAGGGCGGGAAAGCATCAGTCGCCCCTGTCCTCTGGTTCCTTAGCCAGATGGAGATGGACACCCTTCAGCGACCAGGAGCTAAGGAGGAGAAGCAGGTTATGGGGAGAGGGTCCCGAGTACAGCTGTGCAGTTGTTGGAGAAACTGAATCACTTAGAGGAATTCCCAGCAGGCAGCTCACAGGGAGTCCAGAGGCCGAGTCCAGGTACGGCTGCAGGGCACACCAGCTGTTGAGGAGGAGACAGGAGAGGTGAGCAAGCAGAGGACTGAGGAGAGGACTGTCCACGACGAGCCCTGAGGAAGCTTCTCAAGTCAGGGACAGAGGAGACTGTGAGCGAGTGAGAGACGGGATGAGGACAGGAGAGAAGGGCACTGTGGAAGGCCCTGGGAGAGCTCCTGAGAGCTTCCTGGAGGGCAGCGTGCGGAGATGTGGGCAGCAGGGCACAGGTCACTGGGCACCTTGAGGGAGCTGCTTGGGGTGGGATCTAGGCCAGCGCTCACAGCGGAGTGAAAGGAGCTTCGGAGAGAGAGGATGGCCGCCTCCGGGAAGCCCCCGGCTGTGTGGGAGCAGGCCTGTCAGGCAGTATTGCAGGAAGCAGTTCAGGTAATTTCACTGAGACTCAGTACCCCACACCTGGAAGTGAAGGGAGGAGTTCATTTTGGCTTCCAATCTGCAGAGGTTTCATGGGCTCCAAGGCGGGCAGCGTGGCAGAGGGGGTTGCAGGGAGAAACCGTGCGTGGCAGGGCAGGCAGGAAGGCACAGGAGATCAGGGGCCAGGCGGCAGCCACTCCAGCCAGGGCTCACCTCCCAGCATCCGGGCCTGAGCTAACCATAAGCCCATCAGCAGACGAATCTGCACCTGAGTCCAGCCACCTCCCAAAGCCCTGCCTAGGAGCACAGGAGACGGGCTCAGGGGCATCTGGATGTCAGCTATGCGGAAGGGGCACCCTGAAGAGTGGGTCTTCCATTGAGGGCGTTAGAGTGGGTCTCAGCGCTGTTGGGAAGGACCTGCCGGAGAAGGCAAGTGCAACTGTGCCAGACGGAGGGTACCGTGGGTGGGGCGGGGCTCCAGGGAGGCAGAGAGGCAGCCAGCCATAACTGAAAGTGGACCAGTTCCTGCAAGTTAACCTGAGGGCCGTGGAGAAGAGGCCAGCACAGGTGCAGGCACGTATGTGTGTCTAGCCTCAGAAAAGCAATGCTAGTGGGTGTGATGGTGCACAGCTCTAACCCCAGCATGCTGGGAGGCTGTGGCCAGAGGAGCGGAAGCTCAAACCCATCCTGGCAACTTAGTGACGTAGTGAAATCCTGTCTCATTTAAAATTTTACAAATGGCCAGGGAGATAGCTCAGTAGAATAAGTGTTTGCCTGGCAAGTGCAAGGTCCTGAGTTCAATCCCCAGTACCACAAAAAAAAAAAAGAAAGAAAGAAAGAAAAGAAACTACAGTAGGGCTGAGGATATAGCTCAGTGGTGCAGCGCCTACCTGACAAGCACAAGGACCTGAGTTCAATTTTAAGTACTCAAAAAAAACTTCTTTAAATTCTAAAAAAATATATATTAAGGACTGATGATATAGTTCTGCATTAGAGTTTCTAGTTCCAACACGAAGGTCTGTGGCTTAGGATCTGATGGAGGGCTGATGGGAAGGGGACAGTTAGGGTTTCCTGCTGCACCGTGGTAGGAGGCGTGCAGCACAGGAGGGTGGGGAGACATCTTCTAGGGAGCTCTGCTCCCTACCCAGGGACAGCCATGCCTGGTTTCCACAGACAGCTCCTTCTGGGAGCCCCAAAGACCCGCGAAGATTGAGTCCCTTACATAGAATGCTGTAAGATTTGTCTGTGCCTCTGCCTGCTTGGCATCGCTTCCAGATAACTTAGCCAGGTGTCACCTAAGCAGCCATTGCCTGTGGTGTGCAGGAGCAGCGGTGGGAGGGAAGTCGCGGGGACCCAAGGCAGGCAGGGCTTTTCTGAGTGTTTCTGGACTCCCAACGACTGCATCCATGGTGCAGGCCTGCGGTCTGCAGGGCCAGCCGCACAGTCCTGCATGTTCCCCGTGCGTGCCTGTTGTACTGGGCTTGTCCTCCTGGGCTTTGCTGTCCAAGTGCACAGCTCACCCCAGCCACCTAGAGGTGGCTCCCGAGGTGCTCCATCGAGAGCTACCAGCTGACCCCAGCCCCCATCCAGCATGAATGAGGTCTGCGGCTCCCTCAGGTTGCCACCAGCACTCAGCGTGCAAACGGGGACACGTGGGCTCTGCCATCCCCTCAGAGGCTATGGTGTCCTCCTCTCTGCTGTGTGGTTATGGGGCTGTCACAGCAAACAACTGTGACCCCCCTGGCCACCCACGAGGGGCGGGAAGCAGGGAAGAGGCACCAGGAGCTGTGCTGGAAACAGTCCAGGGATGCTTCCTATCCTCACTGATGGTGGCTTCTCTGCTTATGTCTTGCAGGTCCTCCAGTAAGTGTTCCTGATGCCGTGTGTGCTCCTGACAGATAAGACACTTTTGTGGCTCTCTCTGTTGGTCTCATGAGAATAACCTTTGGTTAGGGAGGTGCATCATTTTAGAAAAAAAAAAAAAAGAGAGAGAGAGCAAGGGAGAAAGGAAAAAGAAAGGAAGGGAAGAAGGAAGGAATGGAGGAAGGAAGGAAGGAAGGAAGGAAGGAAGGAAGGAAGGAAGGGAGGGAGGGAGGGAGGGAGGGAGGGAAGGAGGGAGGAGGGAAGGGAAAGGAAGAGGGAAGAAGAAACGAATTCACTTAAGCTGAGGGTGTGGCCAAGTGACCCCCAGTACATCGAGGAAGGAAGGAAAAAAAAATACCCAGGCATGCTCGGCATCTGAAGGTCAGAGGTCAGAGGCCCTGATCACATCCCATCCCAGGCCAAGAGAGCATGGAGCCTCACAGACTTGGCTGTCAAGGGAGCAGGCATAGCCTGAAGCCTGGTCTAGGAGAGCCACCAGGCAGACCGCGCCCCACCAAATCTTTGGCTCAAGTCGGTGCACAGAAATTCACACCCAAGCCCATGTTTTTTAATGGCGTACAGCTACTGATGTTCCAACCCCCAGGCTACAGCAGAATGGGCTGACTAGGGGGGGAGGGGGCGGCGCCCCACACACACTCAGGGAGAGTCAGACCTGCTCACCCTTCTGGGGCTTACTGCCTCTTTGCTGGAAGGGTTTAACCCCTTCAGTCAGCCCCACTGACCTATGCAAGGAGTTAGAGATGGCAAGAGAAGGAAAACAGTGCTGTGCTTAAGAAGGGCTCAGATGTGGCCAGGCGTGGTGGTGCATGCCCACAGCTGAGCTACTTGGGCCTGAGGCAGAAGAGCACAAGTTCCAGGCCTGCCTGGGCTACTTAATGAGTTTCTGTCTCAAAATAAAAATTTTAAAGGATCAGAGATGCATCTTCATGGTGGAGCTCTTGCCCAGTGTGCTCAAGCCTGGGATTCGATCCACAGTACCAGGGTGGGGGAACAGGACAGGAGGCTGCAAGGGCCCAGAGCACCGCTTGGTGGCCAGTGGGACTGGAATGTTTATTTATTTATTTATCTATCTTGTACCAGGGATTGAACTCAGGACCATGCTCTTGCCAGGCAAGCGCTTATTCTACTGAGCTATCTCCGCGGCCCTTCAGTGGGACTGGAATGTGAGGGGACTGTCAGAGGCCAAAACCCACACACCAGGGCCTGAGTGTGCCTGCCTTTGATCCTTCTTGGCAGTTTCTCAGAACCTAATAAATCCCAAAGAATCTGTTCAAGAAGTACACTGACAGCCAACTGGAACCAAAATTAACCTTCCAGAGGATTCTTTCCCAGTAAGCCGTTTGGTTTTTGACTTCCACTTGCCATGATTTACTTCCTGATCAACATACTTAAGAGTCCGGGCTGCCCATGTGTGGAGCACCCCTTTGAGCCCCCAAGGTACCCAGGCCCACAGGACTATCCCAGACCGGGCCACAAGCAGCATCTCCTCCTAGCATGGTTCCCAGGGATCCAGAGAAGGCATCCCAGTGTGGACTCAACAGAGGCACAAAGTGCAAAAGGCTGCTGAATGACTTCTTAAAATTTTTAGTTGTTGGGCCAGTGAGATAGCTCAGTGGACTAAGTGCAGGCCTGGGAAGCACAGGGGCTGGGGTTCGATCCCCAGTACCACACTAAGCCAGCCACAGAGACCAGGCATGGTGGCACATGCCTATAATACCAGTGCTAGGGAGGCTGAAAACAGGAAGATCACCATGAGTCCAAGCTGTGTAGTGAGACCCTGTACCAAATACATCAATTTTTTTTTTCTTTTCGGTTGTTAAATACTAGATGCAGGGCCAGAGAGAGAGCTCAGTAGAATAAGCGCTTGCCTGGTAAGCCCAAGATCCTGAGTTCAATCTCCTGCACTACAAAAAAAAAAAAAACTTAGATGCATTAATTAAACAAATGCAGGATTCCCCAAGCTGCAGCCAGCAAGGAGCCTTGGGGGGCAGGTTCCAGGGCTGCTCATCAAGGCCAGGCCCAGAGCCTCACCCTCAGCCATCAGTGCCTTTGGGACCACACCTGCGGCCCCAAGGAGGCAGCTGGTGCTGCTCAGCTGAGTCCCACGTCTCACGCAGGTTTTGCCATGGGTGTGGGGCTCGGCTCCACCAGGCCCCCTCAGGGAGCAAGATGTGCTGCCCAAACCCGCGAGAGCCGTGTCCTCCCCTTGGACGCCAACGCCAGCCAGGCGGAGCGGCCGGGGCTGCGGCTCGCCCAGATCTAAGTGCTGCCATATGGTTTTCTGCCGAAAGTCTGATTATTAATGACATATTAATTACCACAGGGGCAATCAGGACGAGATGGCTACCCGGTAATTTGTCATTTGTTTTTGCTCTCTGCCCTTTCCTCTTCAGCTGTTCTGACCCTCACTGAGCTGCCTCCTCCTGCTCCGCTCCACTTTGCTCCGCTCTGCTCTACTCTGCCTCCCCAGCGGGGTTGGAGCTCAGGCCCAGCGTCTCCAGGGCTGCCCTGGGTGCTCCGCAACACTGCCCCTCTGGGCCGGCTGTCGTGGGCCGGCCACACTCTCACGGCCAGGCTCAGGCCCCGGGCCCCTGTCTGAACAGTCGAGGGCAGCTTCAGGTTGGCCAGTATCAGCCCCGGCACCTCCCGGGTCTCTCACAGTTAAGCCCAAAGTTGTGCCGCCGCGGCAGAGGGAAGGGGCCCTGCGGAGAGCAACCCGGCGACAGGCATCCGCCAGGGCAGGGACAGGCGCGCTGCGTGGAGGAGCGGGAAGCTGCCGCTGTGTGGGAGAATGGGGCGCGAAGCAGCTTCCCGCTCCCACACTGCCGCGCCCGCCTCCTCCAGGTGCGGGGTCAGGCTCTCGGCTCCTGCTGGCCTCCTCCAGGTGCGGAGTCAGGCTCTCAGCTCCTGCTGGCGTGTCCCAGTCCTACGCGAGAACCACGTTTCTGGCAGGGGCGGACTGGGGCCTCCTAACCGAGTTCCCCGCGGGGCTCAGCGGCTGGCACCATGTGCCACCTTACACGCTTCCATGGCAAGTGTCAGAGCCCAAACTGCGCTCTGTGGCCCACCCATAGCACGACCGCTCGGGCCAGTGGGCTGGGGCTGGCCCCAGCATGGCCCCTGAGAACCCCGAAAGCCACAGTCTCTGCCACGCCATTGCAACCTGAGAGTGCCCCCCGCCCACCCGCCCGGAGTTCTGGTCAGAACAGCCAGAGGGGAGAAGAGCGGGGTGAGGCTGAGGAGGGCTTCTCCTCCCGCCCAGGCTGGCGCAGGCAGCCCGCAGCTCTGGGTGACAGACGACGGGA
The DNA here is from genome assembly GCA_004027915.1 of Capromys pilorides. NCBI lineage: Eukaryota > Metazoa > Chordata > Mammalia > Rodentia > Capromyidae > Capromys > Capromys pilorides. The sequence goes on from PVKN010003466.1 coordinate 32,395, forward strand.
TTGCGGCTGTCTCTGCTGCCCCCCAGCGGTAGAGCCAGGGAGCCCCTGCGTCCCTGAGACCCCTGCTTCCTTCCTGACTTGTAAGGTGCCTGGGTGGGGTGATATGGGGCTGGCATGGCGTCCTGGCGTGACTGATAGGAGGCTGCGTCTGGCCATGCAACTGACCCAGAGCTGGGACCCGCGGACATGGAAAGGGACGTGCGTGGAGCCCAGCGATTCTCAGGCAGGAAGTAGGGAGCCCTGAGGCCTGGCAAGTGCCCTGCTCCCTGTCTGCAGTTCAGGGAAGCCCCAGCAGGCTGAGGGGTGGTGGAGGAGGTCAGTCTCCAGAGCTGGTGTCACAGCCCTTCTGGCTATGGTGTGACATGGGGCCTAGCCACCATGCAGACCCTCTGTTAGCAGTGAGGGCAGCGCCCCAGCCAACCACCCCCCGGGCTGGGTCCAGGTCCCATGCATAACTAGCAATGAGAGCAAGCTGTGCTCCCCACGTGCACCCCACACCCTCATCCAGCTCTGCCTCTAGCATGAGACCCACGAGTGGTGGTGACACCCTGCTCAGCTTCCCTGCAGAAAAAGAACACAGAGGGGAGGGGATGGACTTCTGTAGCTCCTGAGAACCTATTCTGAGCAGAGAGTCCCCTCTTTCAGCCTCCAGGTTACACTCTAGGAGCTAAGGTGACCCCCAAGTGCAGAGGGGCCCAGGCCACCAGTGGCCCTGTGTGTGCCGAGGGTCACCATAGGCCCAGCTGGCCAGGCCATTGCATTCTCGGCTCAGCCATGTGGACCTGGCAGGCCAAGCCGATCGCACCTGGGGTTGGGGCAACAGTGACTCACAGAGCCTTGAATCCAGCCCAGGGACTGTCTTTCCTCCTCCCCAATGCAGAGACAGCCGGAGAACACCGAAGGGCCACCACATGCTTATGTGGAGGTCGCGCTGCGCCCTTCAGTGCACTCGGTTACTGTCACTAAAGCAGTTCTTTCCTTGCATGCACGTGCGGCAAGCTCTCTATCACTGGGCCTCCAGCCAACCCCAAATAAATGCTTTTAAAGGAAAGAGAAAAACTATGGGGAGTGGGCAGTGCTCCGATCCCGCGGCATCTCTGCAGTGTGAGAGGAGACAGCTTTGAGAGCGGCCAGTTATAGGAAAACGTTTTCTTGGTGTTGCTGTCTGGGCTTGGGGATTTTTTTTTCACCTTTGTTTCTTTGGTTTTGATGTTTTGTTTTTTGCAGCTTAGTAAATTTCAGACCTGGCCTCCGAGAAGACTTTTCTTTCTCTCTGTGCCAGGCCCTTGTTGCCTGCAGAGGGGAAGCGAGAACAGGAGAGAGCAGGATAGGGTCACGCTGGAGACCTGGGGGTGGGGTAAAGGCCTGCAGCTGCAGCCAGGTCCAGATGTGCGTCCGGCAGCCACACCATGCTGTGGGACAGGGCCACCCACATCTGTGGGCCGGGGCTTCCCAGGCCAGGGTCACCCTGTCCATTTCCTGCTTAAACAGAAACCAGCCTGTCCTCTCTGCCCGAGGCACATCAGCATTGCATTCCCAGGCACAGCGGAGGTGTCTACGGAGGCCCTGGGACACAGAGAGTGGCACAAGACGAAGCCACGCAGCCGTGGGCACCGCTGCCCACAATAAGCCCTGGGGTGGAACCCAGGGCTGCCCACGCTCTAAGCACTCTGCCACTGAGCTCCATACCGAGCCCCGTGTTTGTGGTTCTCCCAGTGTTCCTTACATGTGAGCCTGTTTTTATATTTATTGGCATGAAGACAGAATTACCGGGAACAGGTTCTCTTGCCTCACTTTTCTTCTTTTTACTTAATATATCATGAAAATGTTTCTACAGAGCCAAGTAAGGTGGTGCATGTGTGTAATCCTAGCACACTGGGAGGCTGAGGCAAGTTCAAACCCAGCCTGCACAACTTAGTGAGTTCACAAGACCCTGTGTCAAAAATTAACAATAAAAAACAGGATTGGACGTGGTGGCACACTCCTGTAAAACCAGCACTTGCAGGGCTGAAAACTACAAGTCCATCTACATAGTGAGACCCTGTGGACCCTGTACTAAATACATTTTTAAAATAAATTAAAGTAATAATAATAAGAAATAAATAAAAAACAGGGCTGGATATGTCACTCAGTGCAGAGGCCCTGCATTCATCCCCAGCACAAAAAAGAAAAGCAATGTAATGTAACGGCTGCACATAGTAGTTACCCATACATGTAGTTTATTTGACCAGTCTCCAAGTTATATTATTTATATTGACAGTTTCTCACCCTTCTGACCTACTTTTGGGAGTAAATATAGGCTTTGAGTAACTGCTTAGGCACCAACTGGCTGCCCTAGAGATCTGCAGTGTTTAGGTCCCTAGTGAGCACCAGCAGCGCTGCTAATCTGTCTTCCCACAAACAGCACACGAGTGTGTCACACCTAAGTCCTAGCCAGCCGTGGCTGTTACCATGTTTTTAATTTATTTCAGCATGATAAGTTTAAAACTACATGAGCAAGGGCCAGCCAAATAGCTCAGTTGATCAAAGTGCCTGAAGCAGGCACAGGAGCCAGGTGTTCCATCCCTGGGCCTGCTGTGCCAGCCCCACTCCTGGGGTATGCTGAGATGGCAGTTGAGACTGGGCATGGTGGCCCATGCCTGCAATCCCAGCTCTTGCGAAGCTGTAAGTGGGTGAATCACTACAAGGCTGACCTAGTAGTGAGTCTCTGACCACTCTGTAGACCCTTCCCTAAAATACAAAAAAAAAAAAAAAAAAACCTACAAGAGCATATGTATCTTGTTTTAAGTTAGGGTGTATGTGCACTAAAAGCAGCCTTGGCACTAGTTCTGAGTTTTGTGTGATCCTCCCTCCTGGTGGCAGGCCATGGAATTGCAGGTATAGTGTTTAAAGAAATCCCTCCTTCCAGAGCTTTCAGATCCCAGTAGGTCTGAGGATAGCAAACAGGGAATTAGCAGCACAGGCAGAATTCTGAGCTCAGAACATCAGGAATAAACAATAGGACCTGAAGAGGAGCACTGAGTGTGTCACTCCTGCATTTTGGGGCAGTGCTAGCATTTCTGTTGATAGTAATTTTGTGGCCCTTCTTGAATAAGAGGTATGGGTGGCCCATGCACGCCCTGGGATGCACACAGATAGCAGAGAGATGGGTCAGACCCAGCCAGGGGCAGCTGCATGGGCAGAGGCTGTGTGGGCAGTTTGCTGTGGGAGAGAAGAAGCGCTGCCAGGGCTGCAGTGCCATCTTCTGGGCGCGTCTTGTGTATCCCGGTCCCTTTATGCCTTTCCAAACATGGCTTCCATCCATGAGAAAGACTCACTGGTCCCGCCAGCCCTCAGCTTGTCCAGCGCCAGCTTTCCTGAGGCATCCTCCTCATCGCCTGCTCCCTGCGTCCAGACCCTTGCTCGCCTTGTCCAGCACGCTGCCCTTCTTTGCCCTTGGCCCTGAGCTCTAGCGACCTCCTGGTGTGCTTGCACTTTCAGGAGGCAGTGGCACATTTCTCGAACCAAATACAGTGTGCCAAAAAAGAGAGTAAAGCAGGGAGTCACGTAGGCTGGCCGTGGGTGGGTATAATCTGGATTAAATCATCAAAAGGCTCTTGGAAGAAGACGGCATTTGAACTGAGACTTCAGTGATGCCAAAGAGGTAGTGGTCTTGGGGGAGGTGTTCCCAGCAAGGAAAAGCAAGTCTCGGGTCTTGCGTTGGAACAAGCCTTGTGTGTCTGGGCCCCTGGGGCCAGGGGGCCAGGCGTGAGAGAGCCTGTGACCCACAGACTCCTGCACGAGGGCCACAGCAAGCAGCTGACTGCACTGGGTGCGAGGATGGGACACTGGGACCCGCTGTTTCTAGAAACCACCTGTCCTTGGAGAGAGTTGTTCAGAAGCCAGGGTCACCCTCCTAAGCCTCCTGGGGAACAGAGAGGGTACGGGGACTAGTGCCTCTCCCAGCTCTGCCCTGCCAGGCGTCAAGGACCAAGCATGAGTGCCAGGTGCTGCTGGGATGCCTTGCACGTGCCTTCTGGCCTGGGACACCAGTGGCAGATGAGGAAGCCCACGCTGAGAGGCCACAGGACATAGCTAAGACAGCCTGCAGCACACCGGGTCAAGGCTGGCACCAGGCTGCAGGATCTGCCTATGACAAGCAGGGATTGCGCTGAGGTCAGGAATCAGAGCCCACACAGCACAAGTCAGTCCCCAGCTCATCCTGGTTTTGTGGTATATTGTGCTTTTGTTTTTTGCATCACTAGGGACTGAACCCAGGGTCTTCTTAATGAGCTACATCTCCAACTCTTCTGGAGAAAGGGTCTCACTAAGTTGCTAATTTTCCAAGGCTGGGCTTGAACTTTTTTTCTTTTTTAACTTTATTTATTTATGTTATGGCAGGCTCAGCCTCCTGTGGGGATGGGGTGGGGCTGGCAAAGCATGTGGTGCCGGGGATCAAACCGTGGTCTCTGTGCTTGCCTAAGCTTGCCTAAGCAGGCTTTTGACCACTGAGCTATCTCGCTGTCCCTGGGCTTGAACTTCTGATCCTCCTGCCTTAGCCTCACAAAGCACTGGGATGAGAGCCTGTGCCACCACACCCAGCTTCTTCCAGTTTCATCCAGCCTTGGAGCTCTTCCCAAGGCCTGCATTTGATAACATCCCATTCTCAAATGAGGACTCTTTCTCACTTTCCATAAAAACAAGCAACCCCTCCTGTCTGTCTGCCTGTCTGTCTGCCTGTCTGCCTGTCTGCCTCTCTCTCTCTCTCTCTCTCTCTCTCTCTCTCTCTCTCTCTCTCTCTC